>CAKNET010000077.1:0-123022 GCA_930272545.1 Sphaerostilbella broomeana | reverse complement strand
ATGAAATCCACAGCAGCGAATGGATTGACTTCAAAGCAGAGAACATGGATCGACAACTGCTTTCTCAGCTCTTAGAGCGCTCTTCAGACTCATCATCTGTTGTTACTGTCGGTAATATCCCCTATAGCAAAACTGCCTTTGAGACACACGTAATCGGCGCCATAGACAGCTCGGTAGCTATCGCAGTCAATTCAACAAGTTGGCTTTCCTCTTGTCGACAAGCAGCACAGAACTCCCCTTCCCTATCTGCAATTGATCTCGCGGATCTGGCTGCGCAAACAGGTTACCGAGTAGAAATCAGTTGGGCTCGACAATACTCGCAGCGAGGTGGCTTAGATGCTATCTTCCATCGCTACACCCCGACTAATGGTGAGAAGAGGATCTTGTTTCGATTTCCAGATGATCATCATGACCGGCCTTATAGTACCCTCAGCAGCCAGCCCTTACGGCAACAACTGAGGCAAAAGACTCAAAAAGAGCTCAACGAGATTTTGCAAAACAAGCTGCCTTCCTACATGGTCCCACAGCTTATAAGTATATTGGATAAAATGCCTGTCAACGAGAATGGCAAGATTGATCGTCAATCTCTCGCGAACAGTTTGAAGGCCAAGCGCACCAGACAAGGGCTAGTACGACAACCAACTACAGAAGCAGAGCGAAAAATACAAAAAATATGGGGACATATTCTCAACATTGAGGTGGATTCGATCGGACTGGATGACAGTTTCTTCAACCTGGGAGGTAATTCCATTGCTGCCATGAAGGTGGTAGGCGAGGCTCAGAAGGCTGGGTTCCAGATCACAGTAGCAGATCTGTTCCGCCACCCAGAGCTGCACGAACTGGCGGGGCGGGCTCGCGATTCTCCTTCTGCCATGGCCAACCGTATCCAGAGAATTGCTACAGACGGACCAACTGAACAGTCCTTCGCTCAAGAGAGGTTGTGGTTCTTGGACCAGCTGTATCCCGGTCTGAGTTGGTATGTGATGCCATTTGCGATACGGTTGAATGGAGCGCTTAACATCGACGCACTTAATACAGCACTCCTCGCAGTAGAAAATCGGCATGAAACTCTTCGTACAATCTTTAGATCGAAAAATGGCGTCAATTTGCAGGAAGTTCGACCGTACGAGCAGAGGAAACTACGTGTAGTAGACCTTGTAGCAAGCCATGTGGACGCAGCACAGGCCTTGGAAAAGGACCAGACAATTCCCTTTAATCTAGAGGTTGAAGCAGGATGGAGAGTTTCCGTCTATCGAGTGGCCAAAGATGAACACATACTGTCTATTGTCATGCACCACATCGTATCCGATGGGTGGTCAGTGGACGTTCTTAGGCGAGACTTGTCTACGTTTTATTCCAGTGCCATCCGAGGTCAGGATCCTTTGTCCCAGATTTCTCCCTTGCCAATCCAATATCGCGACTACTCGGTGTGGGAGAAGCATCAGAATCAAGCCGATGAGCGAGAACGCCAACTGGCGTATTGGCTCTCTCACTTAGAAACGAGTCGACCCGCAGAGCTTCTTTGTGATAACCCCCGACCGGCTGCACTTTCCGGAAAGGCTGATATTCAACAGCTATATATCCAAGGGCATTTATATAACCAATTGCAACGATTTTGCAAGGCCTATAATGTCACACCTTTCATTGTACTCCTCGCCGCTTTTCGAGCAACTCACTACCGTCTTACAGGTGTGAGTGATGCCACAGTTGGTGTTCCTAACGCGAACCGTGACCGATGGGAACTCGAAGACATGATTGGATTTTTTGTTAATATGCAATGTATACGGATCCAAATTGAAAATGAATCATTTGATGAGCTAGTACGTCAAGTAAAAGCAACGACAATCGAGGCCTTTGCCAACCAGGATGTTCCCTTTGAGCGGATAGTGGCCGGATTACAAAAGGATAGACAACTGGACCGACACCCGCTTGTCCAAATGGTGTTTGCTGTCCACTCTCAGCTAGATTTAGGCCGATTCACACTTGAAGGACTTGATTCAGAGCTGATGGCTGCAAATGAAACCTCGAGATTCGACCTTGAATTCCACTTTTACCAGGGACACAATGACCTTCGGGGAGAAATCATTTTCTCTGCGGACCTGTATAGGCCTGAAACGATTAAAAATATGTTGTCAATATTTAAGAAGGTTCTCCAACAAAGTCTTATTGAGCCTAAAGCTGAGATAGCATCATTGCCGCTGTTGGCCAGAGACGACTACTTTGCACTGGATGGGATGGGTCTTATCAAGATTCACACCACCGACTATCCCCGACACCTAACAGTAATTGATGTTTTCCATCAGCAGGTGGCGGCTAATCCTGATCGAGTGGCTGTCAAGGACTCTTCTACCCAATTAACATACACCCGACTAGATCAGGAATCCGATGTGTTAGCTCAGTGGTTGACAACCCAGTCATTTGCGCCCGAAACATTGATTGGAGTTCTTGCTACCCGATCTTGTTATACTATTGTTGCTTTCCTCGGTATATTGAAGGCCAATTTAGCTTATTTGCCACTGGATGTCAAAGTCCCAGTCGCCAGAATGGAGGTAATCCTATCATCAGTTCAAGGTCGGAAGGTCGTCCTACTTGGACCCGGGGTACAACCTCCGGTGCTCCAGCTTGAAGGTATCGAGTTTATCCGTATTGAGTATATATTCGAAGAGAAGCGTCAAATAGTTAACGGAGCGGACATCTCAGCACCGGAGGCCACGCCGTCAACCACTAGTCTTGCGTATGTCTTGTTTACCTCTGGTTCCACTGGTAGACCAAAGGGCGTTATGGTTGAGCATCGGAATATTGTCAGATTGGCAAAACATAATAACATGGTGCAGCCTCTCCCAGAAGCAGTAACGATGGCGCATATAGCAAATATTGCTTTCGACGCTTCGACGTGGGAAATTTATGCTACGTTATTGAATGGCGGCACATTAATCTGCATAGATTCCATGGCTGTTTTGGACTCATCTACTCTCGAAGAAATATTCATCCGAGAAAAAATCCAATCCATGCTTATTACGCCGGCTCTACTCAAGCAATATCTCTTAGAGTGCCCAGCCGCATTACGTATGTTACAAACTCTCTATGTAGGAGGGGACCGGGCAGAGCCACATGATCTAGCAGTAGCTCGCCAACTTATTAAGGGGCAGGTTCTGAATGCCTATGGACCGACTGAGAATACAGTCGCAAGTACCATCTATTCCACACATGACGGCGACTCTAGTGCCAATGGGGTCCCTATTGGTCGAGCCCTGAGCAACTCTGGCGCATATGCAATGGATGCCCTGCAGCGCCTAGTACCACTCGGCGTCGTTGGTGAGCTCGTGGTTACTGGTGAAGGTCTGGCCAGAGGATATACTGATTTCCAGCAAAACAAGAATCGATTCATCTCAGTTACAATTGATGGTAAGCAGGTCAGGGCTTATAGGACGGGTGATTATGTACGTTACCGCCCGGTAGATGGCCAGCTGGAGTTTTTTGGAAGGATTGACGGCCAAGTTAAAATCCGAGGTCAGCGTATCGAGTTGGGAGAGATCGAGCACGTTCTTCGTAGTCACGGCAACGTGGATGAAGCCGCCGCCGTCCTCCAACATGATGCTGTGGATCAGCAAGTACGGATCATTGGATTCATCACAGTCAACGGCAATAATACTGAGGTGGAGCAGGGTCAAAAAGATGGCCAGGAGTCCTCTCTGGTCGGTGCGTGGGAAGACAGCTTTGATTCGAACACATACGCCCCAATAAATAACATAGAGCTTGATTCTATCGGAAGAGATTTTATAGGCTGGACTTCCATGTATGATGGAAGTAACATTGATAAGGAAGAAATGGGAGAATGGCTAGACGATACTATCAAGACATTGCTCAATGGTGGTGCTGCAGGCCATGTACTTGAGATAGGTACAGGATCAGGAATGATCCTCTTCAACTTAACGAAAGGGTTGCAAAGCTATGTTGGTCTTGAACCATCTGCAAAAGCGGTTGACTTTGTCACCAGGACAGCCAAGTCTATTTACAGCTTAGCAGATAAGGTCAAGATGTTTAAAGCTACTGCAGCTGATCTGAGCCGACTGGATACGGATATTTCGCCAAATCTAGTGGTGATAAATTCTGTTGCTCAATACTTTCCAAGCCAAGAATATCTTTTTAGGCTTGTTCAAGATCTTGTCAAGCTTCAAGGGGTAAACACAATCTATTTTAGCGACATTCGATCATTTGCTCTCTATAGAGATTTCTTGACCAACCGAGCATTACACATTACCGGCGATAATGCAACTAGGGGAGAAGTACGGAGGGTAATGGCTGATATGGAGCGAGCGGAGTCCGAGTTACTTGTCGATCCAGCATTCTTTGCAGCTCTCCCACGTCGCCTCCCTGATCAAATTGAGCATGTCGAAATCTTACCGAAGCGTATGTATGCAACCAACGAGTTAAGTTCTTATCGCTATACGGCTGTCATTCATGTTAAAGGACATGTTAGAACTATCCATACGATTGACAAGAACGGGTGGATTGATTTCACCGCACAAGGTCTGGATCAGACATCACTCTTGGATCTTTTACAGGGTCGTGCAGCTGCGTCTGTTATCCCAGTTGCCAACATCCCTCATAGTAAAAGCATCGTGGAACGAAGCATTGTTGAGTCGCTCAATGATAAGAGCGATGAATTGGTCGACAATATTAATTGGCTTGTACGCGCTCGGCAGTATGCACAGAAATGTGCCTCTCTATCTGCTGTTGACTTGGTTGCATTGGCTAAGCAAGCTGGATATAGAGTCGAAATCAGCTGGGCTCGACAGTACTCCCAACATGGTGGTCTTGATGCGGTGTTCCATCGATATAATCCAACTGATGATGAGAGCAGGGTCTTATTCCGATTCCCATCCGATTATCAAGAGAGACCACAACACCTGCTAAGCAGTCAACCCTTGCGACAACGCATGAAGCTCAAGATTCAAGAGGAGCTTCGAGAGAAACTTCAATCCCAGTTACCTTCATATATGGTTCCGCAGAGCGTTTTAATTCAAGACAAGCTACCTGTAAACGAAAATGGCAAAATTGATCGTCAAGCGCTCGTGGATAACGCCCAATCAGTAGCAGGAGCCCGAGGACAAGTTCGACAGCCGGCCTCGAAACTAGAGCGGCAGATACAAGCAATCTGGGCTGATGTACTTAGATTGATACCCACTACAATCGGACTGGATGATAGTTTCTTCCAGCTCGGTGGGGATTCAATCACTGCTATGAAAGTTGTGAGCGAGTCTCGCAAAGTTGATATGAGACTGGCTGTTGCAGAAATATTTCGATATCCAGTCTTGCATGATCTAGCCCGTCATTATGTTCACAAAACCGGAGAAGTTGCGGAGGAAGCTAGTCCTTTCGCCCTTTTAGAGGAGACGGTTGATGTTAAATCTTTCCTCCAAGCTATCTCAAGTGATTACCATCTAGATCTCAGCACTATTGTTGATGCCTATCCATGCACACCACTACAGGAAGGCCTCATATCATTGACCGCCAAACGATCAGGTGACTATATTGCGCAAAACGTCTTGGAATTAGAACTTGATACCCCAGTGGAACATCTGTGCAAGGCATGGGAACATGTGGCCCGTACTATTCCCATCTTGCGCACTAGATTTGTTCAACATAGCGATGTTGGTCTCGCGCAAGTGGTTCTTGATGAACAGATTGTATGGAAAGATGCCACCGGTTTGAAGAAATATCTGGAAGCCGACAAGGAACAGTCAATGAATCTGGGCGAGCCACTTGTACGCTACGCTGTTGTCAAAGATGACAAAAATATACCAAAGTGGTTGGTTTGGACAATCCATCACGGCCTATATGATGGCTGGTCTATGCGTCTTATTCTAGATGCTGTGAAACTAGCATATGAGGGTAAATCAGTCAAAAGGGGGCCAGTTTTCCAGACCTTTATAAAATATATTACAGATCAGGACAAGGAGAATATTTCTAATTACTGGAAAGCCTCTCTTACCGGTTGCGAGGCAACACAATTTCCGACCCTCCCACCATCAATTGATCAGCCAGTGGCAGACGGGGTGGTCCAACACAAGTTTCCACAACCTCGGCAGCACTTTAAGAACATCACAATATCAACTCTTCTTCGTGCCGCGTGGGCTGTCGTTGCTGGCCGCATGACCAATTCCGACGATGTTGTGTTCGGCGCTACTATTTCCGGAAGAAGTGCTGCAGTTTCTAGCATTGAAGACATGGTTGTGCCGACTATTGCCACTGTCCCCGTGCGTATACATCTGGACCGTCACCGAAAAGTCTCTCAATATCTCGAAGAAGTCCAACAGCAGTCGATAGAAATGATCCAATATGAACAGACAGGACTTCACAATATTGCCAAGACATGCTCTGGAGCACACCGGGCATGCCAATTTCAGACACTACTCGTCATTCAACCAGAGGGCACCAGCAGTGTAGAAGACATAGGAGGCCGATGGCAGAATGATTATCAACTGCAGCAGTTCAACACATACGGTCTGATGATCGAGGTCCAGCTGGGGCTAAATTCAATCACGGCTACAGCATCGTTTGATCCCAGGATAATTGAAGCATGGGTCGTGCAAAAGCTGCTTAAACGTTTTGAACATGTGGTTAATCAGCTCAATGGCGGGGATGTCGATCAAAAGCTATTCGATGTTGTCGTGACGACGTCTCAAGATTTAGAGCAGATTTGGGGATGGAATAAGACCGTTCCATCTTTGGCTGACCGGTGTGTCCATGAGATGATCGCGGAAAAGGCTGAATCGCAGCCCAGCGCCATAGCGGTTAGTTCCTGGGATGGCGACCTGACTTATACCGAACTCAATAGTCTTGCCACGAGATTGGCCGGCCGACTCGTCGATCTCGGTGTTGAGTCAGATAACCTGGTGCCATTATGTTTTGAGAAGTCGAAGTGGACAACGGTTGCGATTCTCGCCATTATGAAGTCAGGTGGTGCATTTGTGCTTCTGGATACGGCACTCCCAGAGCAACGCCTTAGAACCATTGTCCAATCAACTAGCGCAAGTCTTGTTTTATCTTCAACCAAAAATGAGTCTCTAGCTTTAAACTTGTGCCAAGCTACTCTTACAATCAACTCCGACTTCTTTGATGGTCTCTGTGAGACATCCACTGCGACTCTTCCTCGTCCTAACCTGGAATCCATTGCATATGTTGTTTTCACATCTGGTACGACAGGGACACCGAAGGGAGCAATTATAACACACGAAAATTCCGCATCAGCTGTCCAACACCAAATTGGCGGCCTTGGATACTCAACAGAATCAAGAGTCTATGACTTCTCAACATACAGCTTTGATGGCTCAATTTTTAATGCATTTACTGTTCTTGTTGCGGGTGGTTGCCTCTGTGTCCCAACGGACCAAGACCGTAAGGATAATTTAGCGGGAAGCATACACTCATTGAGAGCCACCAGTGTATTCCTCACGCCATCAGTTGCCGCCTTGCTGTCTCCCGAAGAGCTGCCCCTTCTGAAGACGATGATAATAGGAGGAGAGGCAATTCGCGTCAGCGATATCACGCCTTGGTGGGGTCGCGTGTTCACAATTTACGGACCAAGCGAATGCACCCCGATTAGCATGATCAATCCCCAACCATCAAGTCCCGAGGAAGCCCTCCGTTTAGGCAAAGGCTTCGGAGTGGCAACTTGGGTTGTGGATCCCGATGACCATAATATCTTGATCCCGCCTGGTTGCATGGGCGAGCTTCTACTCGAAGGACCGCTTGTTGGCCGTGGCTACCTCGGTGATCCAGAAAGAACATCAGCTGTATTTATTGACGATCCAACATGGCTACTACTAGGCGCGTCTGGTAGGCCAGGACGACACAACAAGCTATATAAGACTGGCGACTTGGTACTCTACAACAAAGACGGAAGCTTGACATTCGTTGGGAGAAAAGACACGCAAGTCAAATTCCATGGCCAACGAGTTGAACTGGGGGAAGTCGAGCTTTATGTCCAGAATGTTATGAATGATGTAAAGCAAGTTGCTGCTGAAATTATCCTACCACGAGGAGATAATTCAAGTCCCACTCTGGTGGCGTTTATTCAGAGTAATGACGAGGCAACCATAACAAGCCAGCAAGTACAGCCAGCTGTCAAATTGATTCCAATCCCGGCAGACATCGACAGCAAGCTGGAGCAATATCTGCCGAGCTACATGATACCAACAGTTTTCATTTCCATGAGCCAGCTGCCGATATCAGTAACTGGAAAGATGGATCGCAAACAACTGCGCCAAATCGGAGCATCATTCTCTATCGATGATATAGCAGAGACCATGACTGCCGGACAAGGGCCAAAACGGCAACCCACTTCGCCAGCTGAAATCTCTATACGGAAGATCTGGTCCGAAGTACTAAGCATCAACATATCAAATATCGGACTTGACGATAGCTTCTTCCATCTTGGAGGTGACTCTATTGCCGCCATGAAGGTTGTGGGAGAGGCTCGTAAAGCCAACCTCGAACTCTCTGTCGCCGATATATTCCGTCATCGCCGCCTAGAGCTTGTGGCCAGCCAGGCAAGTGTTCCAAACGGCATCTTGAGCCATGGTATTCCGCAATATCTAGGGAGCGGAGCTGTTGAGCAGTCATTTGCACAGGGACGTCTATGGTTCTTGGACCAGCTCCATCCTGGACTGACTTGGTACTTGATGCCTTGTGCATTACGACTCCGAGGACCACTACAACTTACAGCACTTAACACAGCTCTACTTGCATTAGAGCATCGCCACGAAACACTTCGTACTACATTCACATCCAGTAATGGTGTCAACCTACAGGAAGTTCGGTCATTGAGACATAGGCAGCTGAATGTGATCGCTATTAGCCCCAATAAGGACGACGATGCCTTGGCGCAAGCTGTGCATAACGATCAGATAACACCATTTGATTTACAGACAGAGCCAGGATGGAGGGTCAACATATACCAGCTAGGTAAAGACGATCATGTGCTATCTATTGTTATGCACCATATCATATCCGATGGCTGGTCTGTCGATATTATTCGCAAAGAGCTGGGTTTGTTTTACTCAGCTGCCATACGTGGTCAAGATCCATTATCCCAAGTTGATACCCTACCGATTCAATATCGTGACTTCTCTGTCTGGCAACGAGACCAGGGGCAGATTCATGAACATGAGCGCCAACTTGACTATTGGGTGACCCAGCTGGGAACCAGCCGACCAGCAGAATTTCTGCATGATAAGTCTCGGCCTACAACCATCTCTGGAGAGGCAGACGTACAAGAATTTAACCTTGACGGAGAGTTGTATAACCGTTTGCAAGAATTTTGCAACAAACGAGAGGTAACACCATTTGTAGCTCTACTTGCTGCTTTCAGGGCAGCTCATTATCACCTCACTGGGGCTAGCGATGCAACAATTGGCACCCCAAATGCGAATCGAGATCGGTGGGAACTAAGAGATATAGTAGGGTTCTTTGTAAATATCCAGTGCATCCGAGTTAAGGTTGAAGAGGAGTCTTTCGATGACCTGGTCCGCCAAATCAACAAAACGACAATCGACTCGTTTGCTAACCAGGATGTCCCGTTTGAGAATATCGTCTCCAAGTTACAGAGAGACAGAGATGTATCAAGGCACCCATTAGTACAGATGATTTTTGCTGTGCATTCTCAATTAGATATAGGCAAATTCGCCTTTGAGGGTATTGCAACGGATCTGATGGAAACGCCAATCACAACAAGATTCGATCTTGAGTTCCATTTCTACCAGAAAAAGTCAGGATTGCAAGGCCAGGTCATCTACTCAACCGATCTCTATGAATCGCTGACAATCAGCAACATGCTGTCCGTTTTCCACAGGGTGCTTGAACTGAGTCTTGCTGAACCCACAGTTTCCATCTCTTCGTTACCATTGCTTACCCAGAAGGACTACTCTACACTTAATGAGATGGGCTTGATCGAGATTCAGACAACCGATTACCCCAGAGAGTCTAGTATTATTGATATTTTTCGCCAGCAAGTTACAGCCACTCCTGACAGTGTGGCCGTGAAAGACTCCACCACTCAATTAACCTATAGAGAACTTGACCAGGAATCCAACCTACTGGCTCAGTGGCTAGTAACCAAGAATATGGATCTTGAAACCCCGGTTGGAGTTTTGGCAGCTCGATCATGCTATACCATTAGTGCCATCTTCGGCATACTCAAGGCCAATTTAGCATATTTGCCACTTGACGCGAAGACTCCTGCCGGTCGTATTGAGACTATTATATCATGCATGCACGGTTATAAGCTGATCCTGGTTGGGCCAGATGTTCAGTCTCCCTCCTTGCATTTAGCAGATGTGGAACTTGCCACTATTACAGATGCCATCGCTGAACAGACAAAACGAAACGTGGATCATAACGAACCAGACAAGTTACATGCTTCACCTTCAGCCACAAGCCTAGCCTATATCATGTTCACCTCAGGATCCACTGGCAAACCAAAGGGCGTCATGATCGAGCATCGAGGTGTCATACGCGTGGCAAAGCAGAATACAATAACGCAATGCCTTCCTGTCTCTGTAAGAATGGCCTTAATGGGAAATATTGCTTTTGACGCTTCCACATGGGAGATTTACGCTACTATACTGAATGGCGGCACATTGATATGTATTGATTCTATGGTGTTACTGGATTTCACAACAATTTCCAAACTCTTTGCGCAAGAGCAGGTACAAGGAATGATCGTTACTCCAGCATTATTTAAGCAATACCTGGTCCAATGCCCAGACATGATTAGTGGTCTAGAAGTAATATGTGTCGGAGGTGACAGATTCGACCCTCAAGATGTTTTCATGGCACAAAAGATCACGCGGGCAACAATCATCAATGGTTATGGTCCCACTGAGAATACCACCTACAGCACACAGTACTGCATTCCTGACTATGAAAAGTGCATCAACGGGGTGCCTATCGGTCGAGCTTTTAGCAACTCAGGCGCATATGTAATGGATTCGCAGCAGCGTCTGGTGCCACTTGGCGTTGTTGGGGAGCTTGTGGTAACCGGTGACGGTTTGGCTAGAGGATATATCGACCCTCAGCAAAATAGCGGCCGATTTGTTTCGATTAGTATTAATAATAAGCAAGTCAGGGCTTACCGCACAGGAGATCTTGTACGATACCGACCGGCGGATGGCCAACTAGAATTCTTCGGGCGGATGGATAGACAAGTCAAGATCCGAGGACAGCGAGTTGAGCTTGGTGAGATCGAGCATATTCTCCGTAGCCAAAAGGCCGTACAGGATGCTGCCATCATTCTGAAACGTGCTGCTGACAGTGAAGAGTCCCGTATCGTGGGCTTTGTAACGGTTCGCGAGGGCCATTCGGAAATTGAAGATCGGTCGGGCAATAAGCAGGAGTCGGATCTTGTCGGGGTATGGGAGAAACGGTTCGATGATGAGACATATACCCCTATTGATGAGATAAAGTCTGGCATGATTGGAAGAGATTTCACCGGCTGGACTTCCATGTACGATGGAGCCGAAATTGACACCGGAGAGATGAACGAATGGCTTGACGACACTATACAGGCAATACTCAACGGCACAACGCCAGCCCATATCCTAGAGGTGGGATCCGGCTCTGGAATGATTCTGTTCAACTTAACCGATGGGCTTGAAAGCTATGTTGGCCTTGATCCCTCGGAACGAGCAGTTGATTTCATCACCAAAACCGCCAGGTCAATTCCCACAATAGCAAACAAAGTTAAGATGTTCAAGGCTGCCGCTTTAGATATTGGCCGACTTGATACCTATATTTCGCCAGAATTTGTAATCATCAACTCGGTTACTCAGTACTTCCCTAGCCAAGACTACCTTTATAAAGTCATAGAGATCATTCTCCAATTAAAATGCGTCAAGACAATCTTTATGGGAGATATCCGATCTTTTGCTCTTTATAAGGAATTTTTAACAACAAGAGCTATACGCATCGCTGGTGAAAATGCAACTAAAGACGAGATTCGACGAATAATGGCCGACATGGAACGGGCGGAGTCAGAACTTCTTGTTGACCCAGGCTTTTTTACGGAATTGCCAAATCGCTTTGCCAACCAAATTCTGCATGTCGAGATCTTACCAAAGAGAATGCATGCAACCAATGAGCTAAGCTGTTACCGGTATGCCGCTGTCATACATATCAAGAGTGATAGCCCTCAGCAGCACATTCACGAGATTGACGAACATGAGTGGATCGACTTCATGGCACAAGGGTTAGATCGTGAATCTCTATCAGAGATCCTACAGCATCGTTCGACATCTGCTATAGCGGTGTGTAACATTCCACATAGTAAAACAATTGTTGAAAGATTTATTGTTGATTCGCTCAACAACCCGGGAGAAATATCAGTCAACGAAGATAAGTGGCTTTCATCCGCTCGTCAAAAGGCTCAAAGCTGTGTTTCATTTTCGGCTGTTGACTTGTTGTCATTGGCTAAACAAGCGGGATATCATGCTGAAATTAGCTGGGCTCGGCAACATTCACAACGTGGAGGCCTCGATGCCGTTTTCCATCGACATCAGTCGCTTAGTACACAAACGAGGCTCATGTTTCGATTTCCCACAGACCATCCCAGCCGGCTAGCTCACTCGCTCAGTAGCCAGCCACTGCGACAACACTTTAGACAATACACACAGGAGAAGCTTCATGATATTCTGCGCAGCAGACTACCAGCATACATGGTTCCCCATGCCATCACAATCCTTGATGAATTCCCACTGAACCAGAACGGCAAAGTCGATCGCCGGGCACTACTAGACATAGTTCCAACTCGTATAGCAGAGCAAAGACAGGTTCGACAGCCGACATCAGAGACAGAAACGCAAGTCCAGAGAATATGGAGCCAGGTTCTGAACATGGAGCAGACAGCAATTGGAATAGATGACAGTTTCTTCCATTTAGGCGGAAATTCCATTGCTGCCATGAAAGTCGTTGGTGAAGCCCGGAAAATTGGTTTGGATCTGTCTGTCGCAGACATCTTCCGCTTTCCTCATTTATGTGAGATGGCTAAGCAGGCATCTGCGTCCTCTCCTAATGCAGTTAATGCCATACCACGACTTGAGAATTCTGGCGTTGTCGAGCAATCCTTCTCGCAAGAGCGTCTATGGTTCCTAGAACAGCTATACACAGGCTCAACATGGTATTTAATGCCTTGCGCCCTTCGTCTGCGAGGACCGCTACAGGTTTCCGCGCTCCACGCCGCACTTCTTGCCATAGAACAACGCCACGAGAGTCTCCGTACTACTTTCCACACCCAAAATGGGGTCAATTTACAGAAAGTTCAGCCATTCCAGGCCAGAGAGCTCGCTGTAGTCAACATTATGCCTAGCGATGACAGCGCTCTTATGGAAGCGATACAGAGGGATCAGACAATGTCATTTAACTTGGAGACGGAGCCAGGTTGGAGGGTTCACATCTATCGACTAGGAGAAGATGACCATGTCCTGTCTATTGTCATGCACCATATCATCTCGGATGGCTGGTCTGTGGATATTATTCGCAAGGAGTTAGCCGCCTTTTATTCAGCCGCCCTGCGTCGCCAAGATCCATTATTGCAAATGGATCCATTGCCAATCCAATATCGTGATTATTCGGTCTGGCAGAAGCAAGACAGCCAAATTAATGAACACAATCAACAACTGGACTACTGGGTTAAGCAGCTTGAAAATAGCCGACCAGCTGAATTCCTTTGTAACAAGCCTCGACCAGCGACTATCTCTGGAAAAGCCAACGTCCAAGAACTCCGAATCGAAGGTACTATATATACTCAGCTACAGAAATTTTGCAAAGAAAAGGCCGTAACGCCATTTGTGGTACTTCTCACTGCCTTCAGAGCGGCTCATTATCGGCTTACAGGAGTATCTGATGCCACAATTGGGACTCCAAACGCGAATCGTGATAGATGGGAGCTTCAGAATTTGATCGGTTTCTTTATTAACCTACAGTGCATTCGAATCAAGATTGAAACTGAATCCTTTAACGAATTAGTTGATCAAGTTCACACGAGAATTATCAAATCCTTCGCTAACCAAGACGTCCCGTTTGAGAGGGTTGTCTCCAACCTGCGTAACGACAGAGATTTATCACGTCATCCAATAGTGCAGATGGTCTTCGCTCTTCATTCCCAATTAGAAATCGGAAAATTTTCATTAGATGGCATTGAAGTAGGGGAAATAGATATGCCTATAACCTCGCGCTTTGATCTCGAATGCCACTTCTATCAGGAAAAGCACGCATTACAAGGCCAAGTTATATTCTCAACTGACTTATACACACCTGAAACTGTCCGCAATATTCTAGATGTGTTTTATCGGGTTCTCACACAGAGTCTCGCTGAACCTACGGCCAAAATCGCATCGCTATCTCTATTGACAAGCGAGGACTACTCTGTACTGGATAACATGGGTCTGATCAAGGTCAATAGGACGGATTATCCACGAGACTCTAGCATCATTGACATATTCAGTCAGCAAGTTAAAGAGAACCGTGATAGAATTGCGGTCAAAGATTCCTCCATCCACTTATCCTATGGAGATCTGGATCGAGAATCCGACAAACTTGCTTGGTGGCTCTCAAGGAAGTCATTTGCTGCTGGGACATTCATTGGAGTGTTTGCATCTCGATCCTGTTATACAATTGTTGCATTCTTGGGTATTCTCAAGGCTAATCTAGCATATCTGCCACTGGACATTAAAGTTCCCGTTGGCAGGATTCAAACAATTCTTTCATCTATACAGGATCAGAAGCTTGTTCTGCTTGGTCCCGAGGCCCAGTCCAATGCAATCCACCTCGACGGCGTCGAGCTTGCTCAAATTACCGACATCTTAAATGAGCAGCCAGAACTTAGCTTGAACCATGGATTGCGTGAGATTCTCTCAGCCCCGACAGCTAACAGCCTTGCCTACGTTATGTTCACATCTGGTTCCACTGGCCAACCAAAGGGGGTGATGATTGAGCACCGTGCTGTTCTGAGGATAACTATATGCAGTGATGTCTGCCAGTATCTCCCTACCAATGTAGTCATGGGTCATATATCCAATATTGGGTTTGATGCATCGACGTTGGAGATCTACTCGGCACTACTGAATGGTGGCACGATCATCTGCGTCGACTCAATGGCGCTTCTGGATACCTCTACTCTTGCCGATATCTTTATCAGGGAGCAGGTTCAATCAACCTTCATTACACCAGCTCTCTTAAAGGAATATCTTCTCGAGTGTCCACAAGCTTTTAATATGCTACATACGCTATATGTGGGAGGAGATCGAGCTGATCCACAAGATCTAGCTTCAGCTCGGAGGCTTATCAAAGGAAACGTGGTGAATGTCTATGGACCGACCGAAAACACCATCGCAAGTACGATATATTCCATCCCAGACACTGAGTTATCTACCAATGGAGTGCCTATTGGTCGATCTATCAGTAACTCCGGGGCCTATGTTATGGATCCACTGCAGCGTCTTGTTCCGCTTGGTGTTGTTGGGGAACTAGTCGTAACTGGCGACGGCCTTGCGAGAGGATATACTAACCCTGAGCGAGATACCAACCGTTTTATAAACGTAAAGATAGGCTCTGAAAAGGTCAGAGCTTACCGCACGGGTGATTACGTGCGTTATCGTCCAGCGGATGGTCAGCTTGAGTTCTTCGGTCGAATAGATGGACAAGTCAAGCTACGTGGGCAGCGTATTGAACTCGGTGAGATTGAGCATGTTCTCCGCAGCCATAATGGTGTTGAGAATGCTACTGTCGTCTTCCAAAGCGAGGGCAGACGAGAGGATCGTATTGTCGGATTTATCACAATTACCGAGCACTATACTAAGCCGGATGGTGAAAAGAAAGGCAGAGGTGAATCCAAAACAAGTGAAGTGCGTGACGAGAGCATCAATCCTGGAGCTTACTCTCTTGGCTATGGAATGCGGAATAAATCAATTAGCAGAGAGTCTACCGGCAGGCCCTCCATTCATAACGCAAGCGATATCAGTAACGCAGATATGAGCGAGTGGCTGGATGAGACAGTGGAAACACTATTGAATGGCAGCTACCCTAGACATATACTCGAGATTGGAACAGGATCGGGATTGATACTTTTTAACTTATCGGAGAGATTACAGAGTTATATCGGGCTTGAGTCATCACAACAAGCTGTTGATTTTATCAGCAGAACGGCCAAATCTATCCCTGATCTTGCGAATAAGGTCAGGATGTACAAAGCTACACCTGCAGATCTCAACCGACTGGAAATAGTCACATCAACCGATCTCGTTATTATGAACTCCATTGCTCAATATTTCCCAAGCCAAGATTACCTAATAGCAGTCATACAACATCTTCTAAAGTTAAAAGATATCAAGACGCTCTTCTTCGGCGATATACGATCATATGCTTTATATAGCGATTACGCAATTGCGCGAGCTATAGATATCGCAGGTGAAAATGCTAGCAAAGAAGATGTTCGACGAACCATAGACGATATGAAACAAACTGAATCTGAATTATTGCTCGATCCGGCTTTCTTCACTGGTCTCATTAGCCGCTTACCTGGACAGATTGAACATGTTGAGATTCTTCCCAAGAGACTGCACGCAACCAACGAATGGAGCTGTTATCGCTATGCGGCTGTTATTCATGTCAAAGGGCATGGCCATAATATTTATAAAATTGATCAAGATAATTGGATTGACTTTAAGGCACAAGGTTTAGATCATCAAGGACTCTCGGATCTTCTAGAAAAACATTCAACGTCCTCGGTCATTGCAATAGGCAATATTCCTCATAGTAAAAGTATCATAGAGAGAACTCTTGTTGATTCACTCTACAATGTGGAATCTGTTAGCAATGATTGGATTTCATCTGCTCGTATAGAGTCCCAGAGCTACCCTTCGCTCTCTGCTGTGGACTTGATATCAGTGGCCAAGCAAGCTGGTTATCGAGCTGAAATCAGCTGGGCACGTCAATATTCCCAACGAGGAGGCCTCGATGTGGTGTTCCACCGACAGCAGCCCCTAGACAGCAAAGTCAGAGCTCTGTTCCAATTCCCCACCGACCATGCTCATCGGACATATGATTCACTGAGCACTCATCCTTGGCGGCAACGGTTTAGACAAGATATAGAAAGGAGGATACAAGCGACACTACAGGCCAGGCTCCCTTCATATATGATTCCAGAAATAATTAAAATCGTTGATAAGATGCCTGTTAATGAGAACGGAAAAGTCGACAGAAAAGCGCTTGTCAAAAGTCTTGAAATTGATTATGTGGCGACTGGGAACAAGTCAAAACACCAACCGACAACAGATGCAGAGCAGCAGTTGCAGAAGCTCTGGGGCCAAGTCCTTAACATCGAACCAGCTTCCATCGGAGTGCATGATAGCTTCTTTAGACTTGGTGGCAACTCCATAGCCGCAATGAAACTGGTTGGCGAGGCGCGCAAGACCGGCATCAAGCTGGCTGTTGCAGAAGTCTTTCGCCATCCCTCACTACATGATCTTGCTAAGCAGGCCATCCCCATAGTCGAAGACGCAGCAAAAGAGATAAAGCCCTTCGCTCTTCTTGACGATAAGAAGGATGCCTCCTCCTTTGTTTCGGAAATCGCTACCCAGTACCATCTGGACTCAGCTAATATCCTAGACGCATACCCGTGTACACCCCTCCAAGAAGGCCTCATATCACTGACATCAAAGAGGGCGGGAGATTATATAGCGCAGAATGTCGTTGAACTCGACTCTAGTACTACAGTCAGTGACCTCCGTTCAGCGTGGGAAGAGGTTGTGCGTGCCTTGCCAATCTTGCGCACAAAGTTTGTTCAACACAGCGATCTTGGACTTTTACAAGTTGTATTGGATGAGCAAATTTTATGGAATGAGGCTACAGATCTGGATAAGTATATCGAAACTGACCGCAAAGTTTCTATGGACCTAGGGCAGCCACCTTCACGTTATGCCCTTATCAAAGATGATAAAGGAATAGTCAGGTGGTTTGTGTGGACGATTCATCACGCCCTCTATGACGGCTGGTCCATGAATATCATTCTAGATACGGTGCAACGAGTTCTTCGCGGCGAGTCCATTGAGCAGGGCCCCCAGTTCCAATCATTCATCAAGCACATCAAAGACCAAGACCATAGAACCACCCTCAATTACTGGCGCACTACCCTTGATAGTTGTAATTGTGCGCCGTTCCCGACCCTGCCACCGTCGGTGAAACAACCTGTAGCTGACAAAGTCGTTCACTATCGCTTCAAGCATTCCGATAACCGGGAATCGGGCATCACAACACCGATATTGATTCGTGCTGCATGGGCACTGGTGATAAAGCAGATGACCAACGTGGACGATGTTGTCTTTGGCGTCACGGTATCCGGGCGAAACGCTCCTGTTCCAGGTATTGAGAGTATGGTGGCTCCAACATTTGCGACGGTCCCAATTCGTGTAAAGTCTATTAAAAAACAGAAAGTTGTAGACTTTCTGGAGGAACTGCAACAACAGGCAACCGACATGATCCCTTTTGAACAGGCAGGGCTGCATCAAATTGCCAGTGTGTCTCCTGATAGTCAAAAGGCATGCCAGTTCCAAACACTGCTGGTTATACAGCCCATGGAGAGTACCAGTGTCGGCTACATTGAGGGAGAGCTTGATGAGGGAGAAGAAACAAATAACCAACGCTGGTTCAACACTTATGCTCTCATGCTAGAGATACAACTTCTAGAGGAAGGTGTCGCCATCCGAGCCACTTTTGACTACAGGGTTCTTGAGTCATGGGCGGTGCAAAAGTTGATGGAGCGGCTTGAATTTGCAATGCATCAGCTGGAAAACGTCGACACGAACAAGACACTGGCCGACGTTGATGTCATGTCGCCACAAGATCTTGAACAGATTTGGAAATGGAACAGCACGCTTCCTTCACCAGTTGAGCGATGTGTCCATGATTTAGTCCAAGAACGCATTGAATCTCAGCCAAACGCACCTGCAATCTGCGCCTGGGATGGAGAACTATCCTATCAAGAACTCGACCAATTTGCCTCGCGGCTTGCTGGTCATCTTCGCAAGACTGGTATCATTCAGAATACACTGGTGCCGCTGTGCTTCGAGAAGTCAATGTGGACACCAGTTGCCATGCTTGGTGTGCTCAAAGCTGGCGCAGGATTCGTACTGCTGGACTCCTCACTTCCTGAGCAGCGTCTACAGGCTATTGTCCAAGAGGTTGGATCAGACTTCATCCTAACCTCCTCTTCCAATCTTAGTTTGAGTTCGCAGCTGTCGGCAACAGTGGTCGAAGTTGGCCCAGACTCAGTCAGCCTCTCTGAGCCCACTGCGCATCAACACAAGCATGTAAAAGATCCTTCTGCGATAATGTTTGCAGTGTTTACTTCTGGAAGTACAGGCAAGCCCAAGGGAGCATTGTTATCAAACAGCAACTTCGCTTCTGGGTTACACTATCAGTCTCAGCTTCTTGGCTTCACCAAAAATTCCAGGGTATTTGACTTCGCATCATATGCATTTGACATTGCCGTCCATAATGTCTTTGCCGCGCTTGTCTCAGGAGCGTGCCTGTGCATTCCATCTGAGAAAGATCGCAAGGATAATGTCAGCAAGGCCATGGCAGAGTCGGGTGCCACCATTGCTGATCTCACTCCGTCAGTGGCACGTCTAATAGATCCAGCCTCTGTGCCTCAACTGAAGACGCTGATTTTAGCCGGAGAGGCAGTCTCTCTTGACGATGTCACACGATGGTGGGGTAAAGCTAACGTTGTCAATGCCTACGGACCTGCGGAGTGCAACATCAGTACAATCAGCTCGGTCCAATCGAACCCCAAAGATATCACTCATATAGGAAAAGGAACCGGACTGTTGACATGGGTTGTCGATCCAGAGAACCATGACATCTTACTCCCACCGGGTTGCGTAGGGGAACTTCTCCTCGAAGGTCCACTCGTAGGCCGCGGCTATCTCAACGACCCGGAGAAGACAGCAGCGGCATTCATCAAAGACCCGGCATGGCTGCTTCAAGGAACTCCAAATAGAAAAGGACGCTATGGGTACCTCTACAAGACGGGAGACTTGGTCCAATATAGCGAGGACGGGAGCCTGTTGTTTGTTGGACGAAAAGATGCACAAGTCAAGATTCGTGGACAGCGGGTCGAGTTGGAAGAAGTTGAGCATCATGTCCAAGAATGCATACCAGAAGCCAGCCAGATTGTGGCTGATATCATCTTTCCACAGGGAGAAAATTCTACTTCTATTCTGGTAGCATTCATTCAAGAAGATAATGACTCTAGAGAATCTAGTGGCTTGGAGGGGGGTGTGGCCAAGATAGTTCCCATCCCAGAAGCCGTTGAAGACAAGCTGGCTGAGCATCTCCCAAGCTACATGATGCCATCCATATTCTTCTCAATATCGCAGTTCCCCATGACAGCAACTGGGAAGACAGACCGCAGACGACTCCGAGAGATTGGTTCGTCGTTCACTGTTCTCCAGCTGGCCGAGCTGCAAACAGCCGCGCGAGGCCCCAAGAGACAGCCCGAGTCAGACAAAGAGCGACAAATGCAGAGAATATGGGCCAAGGTTCTTGGCATAGAGCCGCATCTTATTGGAGCAGATGACAGCTTCATCCATTTGGGAGGTAACTCGATTACTGCGATGAAGGTGGTTGGCGAGGCTCGAAAGATCGGGCTTGAGCTCGCCACTGCAGATATTTTCCGCCATCCAAAGCTGCATCAAATTGCCAGCATTTCAAGACTACCTGTGGGCACCGAAGGAGCTGCTATTCCAAGTCTTCCTCTGCATGGAGCTATGCAGCAGTCCTTTGCCCAGGAACGTCTGTGGTTCCTCGACAACTTATATCCTGGCCTTACATGGTATCTAATGCCTTGTGCAATTCAGCTGCAAGGGCCTCTTCACTTGGACGCCCTCCATACCGCCCTGCTTGCGTTAGAGAGTCGCCATGACACACTCAGAACAACGTTTGGGACTCATGAAGGCGTCAACATGCAATATGTCCGCCCCTTCAGACGGTCGGAACTGAAGGTAGTCGACATTCCATCAGATGGCGATGCCCTCCTGCAAGCCATCCACCAGGAGCAGACGACCGCCTTCAACCTAGAGGCTGAACCTGGGTGGAGAGTATGTGTTTTTCGAATTGGAACTGAAAAGCATGTCATTTCCATGGTCATGCACCATATCATATCTGATGGCTGGTCATTTGACATTATGCGTAGAGAATTAGCTGCATTTTACTCTGCAGCCATCCGCAATGAGGATCCCCTACAGAGAGTAGAAAGTCTGCCTATCCAATACCGCGACTACTCTATCTGGCAGAAGCAGCAACATCAAATAGATGAGCATCAGCGTCAGCTAGACTACTGGGTTACGCAGCTTGAAACTAGTCGGCCAGCAGAACTTTTGTGTGATAAACCTCGACCAGCTACTCTCTCTGGAGATGCCGATTCACAGCAGCTTCCAATTGAGGGGCCACTATATGATCGTCTTCAAAGATACTGTAAGGACTATAACGTAACGCCGTTTGTCGTTCTCCTGGCCGCCTTCAGAGCAGCCCATTTCCGCCTCACCGGCGTCAACGACGGAACTATCGGCACGGCGAATGCGAATCGTGATAGATGGGAAGTCAAGGACTTGATTGGATTCTTTGTCAATTTGCAGTGTATCCGAATCAAGCTGACTGGAGAATCATTTGAAGAGCTAGTCCAACAGGTCCAGGCGACAACAATCGCGTCCTTCGCTAACCAAGACGTGCCTTTCGAGCGAATTGTGTCCAAGCTACAAAAGGACAGAGATGTGTCTCGTCATCCGATAGTTCAAATGGCTTTTACCGTGCATTCTCAGGTAGACTTGGGCAAGTTTACATTTGAAAATATTAGAACGGAGCCGATGCCGACGCCAATCACCACCAGGTTCGATCTTGAATTTCACTTTTACCAAGGCGAGAGCGCTTTTAATGGCCATGTAATCTTTTCAACAGATCTCTATCGCCCTGAGACAATCAGGAATATGCTGTCTGTCTTCCACAAGGTCCTAGAGCAAGGACTTGCTGAACCTACTACGTCGATTGAATCGTTGCCACTGTTGACCAACGACAGCTACTCTACACTCGAGGATATAGGCTTGATCAAGGTTCAAGCAGCAAACTATCCCAGAAACTCTAACATTATTGAAGTCTTCCGCCAACAGGCTGTGGCTAGTCCTACTAAAGTAGCTATCAAGGACTCATCTACCAAACTAACATATGCCCAGTTAGATGATGAATCTGACATGCTTGCTCACTGGCTAGCTAAGCGATCTTTGGCTGCTGAAACGCTGATTGGAGTTCTTGCAACTCGATCCTGCCATACACTCATTTCCTTCCTGGGTATTCTCAAAGCCAATCTAGCATATTTGCCGCTTGATGTCAAAACCCCAATTGCTAGAATGGAGTCAATCTTGTCATCGATACAGGGCCAAAAGCTCGTCCTTCTTGGACCAGATATTCATGCTCCTACTACCCAGCTAGGCGATGTCGAGTTTATTAGCGTTACGGATATCCTCCAGAAAGAAGCTGGCACGCTAAATGGTTTTCAGCATGCAGTGCAATTGGCACCACCTTCACCCACCAGTCTTGCCTACATCATGTTCACATCTGGCTCAACAGGAAAGCCAAAGGGTGTGATGGTGGAACACCGCGCGATCCTGCGCTTAGTGAAAAAGAGTAATATAGCAAAATACCTACCTCCATCCCCAACAATGGCCCATATCTCAAACATAGCCTTCGATATGTCAATGTGGGAGATTTATGCTACTTTGCTAAATGGTGGAACCATTGTGTGCTTAGATTACATGACGATGCTGGATTCCTCCGCTGTCGCGCAGACATTCACGAGGGAGAATATCAATGTTCTTCTCATCACGCCAGCCTTGCTAAAACAGTATCTACTAGAAAGACCTGAAATTATTGGCATGCTGCATTCTCTCTTTGTAGGAGGAGACCGTCTTGAGCCAGACGACTTAAAATCAGCAATAAAGCTTGTCAAAAGTAATGTGCTGAATGCATATGGTCCAACGGAAAACACAGGCGCAAGCACATTATACCGCCTGTCAGCGGATGACGTGTTCGTCAACGGTGTACCAATTGGCCGGTCTATTACTGACTCTGGCGCTTATGTCATGGATCCATTCCAAAATCTCGTCCCGCTGGGAGTTGTTGGAGAACTCGTAGTAACAGGCGATGGGCTAGCAAGGGGATATACAGATCCCGAGCAAGATATCAACCGGTTCGTGACAGTGACAATTGGCGAGGAAAAACTCAGAGCCTATCGAACCGGAGACTACGTTCGCTACCGTCCTACAGATGGACAACTAGAGTTCTTTGGGCGAATTGACGGACAGGTCAAGATCAGAGGACAACGTGTCGAGCTAGCCGAAGTTGAACACGTACTCCACGGCCACAGTTCTGTGGCTAGTGCTATAGCAGTCCTACATCAAGAACATGAAGACGCTGGTGTTGTTGGATTCGTTACAATCCGCGAGGACGCCACCACTCCTGGCGATGTACCCCCAGTTCATAATGAAGAAGCGCAAGTTGTCGAAGCATGGCAGGAACAATTCAATACAGGAATATACAAGCCTGTAGGAGATATAAAATCGGATATGATTGGAAGAGATTTCATCGGATGGACATCGATGTACGATGGGACTGATATCGATAAGAAAGAAATGAACGAGTGGCTAGACGACACAATCGACACAATCGATACCATGCTCAAGATGGATCCGTTGGCCAACATCCTCGAGATCGGAACGGGCTCCGGAATGATACTTTTCAACATACCCCAGGGATTACAGAGTTATGTCGGAGTTGAGCCGTCTGGGCGAGCAATTGAATTTATCACACGGACAGCAAAATCAATTCCCGCGCTAGCCGACAAGGTGAAGATGTTTAAAGCAACAGCCGCAGACCTTAGCCAACTTGATGTAGCTTTGGCTCCTGAAGTTGTGATCCTCAACTCTGTTGTACAGTACTTCCCTAGCCAAGAGTATCTCCTTAGGCTTATAAGAGACCTTTTGCAGCTAAAGGGAGTCAGCACAGTCTTCTTTGGAGATATTCGATCCTATGCTCTATACAAGGACTTCTTAGCCGCAAGGGCAATTCACACAGCTGGGGAAGCCGCAAGCAGAGATGACATCCGACGAATAATGACAGACATGGAGCGAGCTGAGTCGGAGCTGCTTATTGATCCAGCCTTTTTCACCGCTTTACAAGATCGTTTCCCTGACCAAATTGAGCATGTCGAAATCCTTCCAAAGAAGATGCACGCAACTAATGAGCTAAGTTGTTATCGCTACGGTGTTGTTGTTCATGTCAAGACACAGCCCCAGCAACGGCATCCTGTTCGCCCCATCGGCCAAGATGAGTGGATTGACTTCACCGCGCGAGGTCTAGATCAACAATCACTCTTAGACCTGCTCCAGAATCAGCCAACTTCATCACTCATTGCGGTAGGCAATATCCCTCATAGCAAAACAGCTACGGAACGGGCCATTGTTGATTCACTTAACAATACGGGAGACGAGGCACTCAATAAAAGTAATTGGCTCTTTTCTGCTCGTCAAAAAGCCCAAAAATGCCCTGCATTATCAGCTCTGGACCTAATCGCATTGGCTAGAGAAGCCGGATATCGCGTAGAAATCAGTTGGGCTCGGCAATACTCACAACGCGGCGGGCTAGACGCAATTTTCCACCGTCATGAACCAAAACAAGACCATAGCAGGGTGATGTTCCAGTTTCCCACTGACCATGATGGTCGGTCTCATCACTCGTTTAGTAGCCAACCTTTGCAGCGACAAATTAGAAAGAGAATCGAAGAAGAGCTCCGCGAGAGACTGGAGACACAATTACCTTCATACATGGTTCCCAAAATCATCACAATTCTTGACAAAATGCCTATCAATGACAATGGCAAGGTGGATCGTCGAGCGCTCGCGGATAGGGTCAAGCTCCGGCTAGGAGCACGAGGACCTGTCCGACAACCGACATCAGAAACCGAGAAGCAGATGCAAAGAATCTGGGCTGAAGTACTCAAAGTAGATCCCACCACCATTGGACTAGATGACAGCTTTTTCCAACTTGGTGGCGACTCCATCACCGCCATGCGCGTAGTGGGTGAGGCCCGCAGAGTTGGCATGAATCTAGCTGTGGCAGATCTGTTCCGACGCGATACTCTTGGAGGATTGGTTCACGAACAAAGCCTGAACGCGCTGCAAGACGAACTAGAATCCGACAAAATTGTCCTTATCGAGCCTTCCGTCAAGGCAGATCTTCTTGATGAGATTGACGGCCTTGGTCTTGATATCCATTCCGACGATGTCGAGGACATCTACCCTGTAACGGGTGCCCAACAGCAATCTGTGGTTATGGGTACAACAAATGGACAATTCTCCAACTATTTCTACCTAGATGTTGGCGCTGACATGGATTTCGCATTCTTGGAACGAGGCTGCAGGCTTACCCTCGAGAGGTTTCCGATCTTTCGCGCATGCTTCTTGCGGCTTCGTGAAAAGATCTGGCAAGTTGTTCTCCATCGCCTCCATCAGCCTATCCTTCTTGTACATGATATCGACGGCGATGTAAATGAATATTTCCGCGACTTCTGCTTCAAGGATATGAAGGAGTTTGTGCTTACAGACCCTCCAGTCGCATTTCATCTGTTTAAACATAAATCTCAAAGCATGCGACTGGTTGTGCGAATGTCCCATGCTCAATACGACGGCGTATGTGCGTCGACCATCTATCAATCGCTCCTCGATGGCGACAATAAGATGGTTGTGTCTGGCATACCAAGCTTCTCCTCATTTTTATCGTATGCTGCTCGCCGACGCTCTCAATCAATGGCATACTGGAGTGCAGTGCTGCAGGGATCACGTCCCACTGCCGTTAGTCGACTTCGCCCGTTGGATGATGAAGGTTCCAAGCCCAAGGCTATTCAGATCACCTCGAATGTAGACTTGCCGCATCGCCCTACCAGGATTACTGCGGCAACTTTAGTTAGCGCGGCGTGGGCTGTGTTCCTATCACGTCTCGGCGAGTCCAGCGATGTTGTCTATGGCCATGTAGTTGCAGGTCGTAATTCCGCTCTTCGAGGAATTGAAGAGATCGTCGGATGCTGTCTCAATGTCATACCGGTGAGAGTCGACATTTCATCTTTGGAAAATCCAGCTGCGCTGTTGCAGGCTGTCCAGGAGCAGTTCCTCAGCACTGGGGAGGCAGATTCCCTCAGCTATACTGATATCATCGAGCATTGCACCGACTGGCCAAAGGATTACATCTTTGAGTCAACCATTCATCACCAAAATGTCGATGAGCACCCGGAGATAGAGACCTTGGAAGGCGCATCACGAGTCCAGTTCTTTTTGAACCCGCATCTCGTCCCCACGTCCATTGGCTTGATCTCGTACTCCCAAGGCGACAACATTAGCATTGCAATCTCAGCAAACACTCATCTTATGACTACAGAGACAGCAAATGACCTGATGGGCGATCTGTTTAGTATCATGGAGAAGCTGATTATCCATATGGATATGCCTTTAAATTCTTGGATGGAAGACATTAAGTTGGCGGTTTAAAGACCTGTTGCTATTGGACAATAAGCTAGAGAGCCTAAAACCCTCAGCACATGAAAGCACAATTATACATGGGGAATGTGGCGAAACTTTGACGAAGAAAATAGATGGGCAGTTGTTAGACAATGCATGGCTATGCTCAAACCTAGAAGTAATGACTAGATTGTTGGAGATTGGGTTGACGTAAAGTTGTTTAACCTACATCTACAGTCTGTTAGTAAAGAAGGAAGAGTAGTTTGGGAGCTTTAGGATTTAATAGCTGAATTTGTATTTTCATTGCTATGTAGCATAACTAAGTTCAATTTGAGAAATTTCGGGGGTAGTTCGCTTATCTTCGCTTTGAAACACGGACAATCGGTGGCACATTGACTTGCACATCATGAGAAGGGTAATGGTGTGTCTAATCGGACTAGTCATAGGAGGTAGAGAATTTGGTAGTAATGAGTAGCATTGAACCTCAGAACTTCAATGCAGCAACTTATTAGTGAAGCTGCTTGCTAGGCTTTAGTTCTAACCCCTCCGATAATTGTGTGTCTAGTCCTGTAATAGCTATGAGAAGCCCACTGGCACTATGACCTATAGCGCTATAACATTACCAAGAACAGGTCTATTGATGTTAGTGACAAATCCATGGGTACTATGGATCCATTCATACCAGTCATTAATAGCCCAACCTTAGAGGCCGCTGGTGCAAGCAACTCCGTACGATAATGTGTACCATCGTTAGGATAGATTTGAACTTGCGGAATTGGTACATATTAGTCTTGTATACAAGTAAGTGAATGCATTCTATTGGGAAGCCGTGTTAGAGTGTTAGACCTGCTCTCTGAATGACATCCTAGTCTTGCCTTGTTCATCTGGCGCAGCGTAGGTTGTCAGGCTTCTGGGTGATTGTCGCCCTATTCATAAGATGTAAAAGACACCCGCTTGCCTTGGATTACTCCATAGTAGTGTTAGTTCTGTTATGCTTTGCTTTCTAGCAGGCGAGAATGGCATAGTTATGTATGAAATATTGGCCTGAATGCATGTATGTCGCTTCGTCTTACTCACAATCAGCGGTTATGTGTCAATACCAACCGCGCTCTGTCGACGGGATATCTTAGGGCCTATTCAAGTAGTACTCTATATCCACTAAATGATTATGATAGAGGCCTTATATTATTAAAACTTTCGATCATTGTGCTCTATAAGTCTTCAATGTCGTCGAGCTTGACCTTGTTGTAAACATAATCGTCGAGCCATCGGAGTAGACCACCGTCATTATTAATGATCTCTCAGATGAATTGTAACTACCCGGTCGGTACGAGTTCTTCACCTCCGAAAAGCAGAGAGAGAAAAGGGAACAGATAATTCATGCGTCTCATGATAACTTGGAAAATAAAAGGTGTTGTAAGCTAGAGAAATGCGACGTAGCAAAGTCGCATTAGGGATGAATAGAGGCCACAATAGCTGGAATACCGCAACTAGGCAGAATACACGTGACGAGCTGGTTCAATAAACTGAAGGTATATTATAAATATTATTTTCCTCGTAAAGTCAACAAATAGACAACCTCTCAAGTTGAAAGTGCCTCTCTTTTGACACTATTACCATCTATCTCTAGAAGACCGTGCCCTGATTTTAGACCATTCCTCTTCTCCCTCACTTACTACTCCGACAGACTCTGATTTTGAATCAACTGTCTCATAAGACCCATTATATCTTTCATTTGATGCGTTGCCAATCAATGTGGGCTCGTTTTTCATTTTCTTGGGGCGCCTGAAACCCCAGAATGCCCATGGATCTACCTCAACCTCAACCTCATTCTCCTGAGCAGCAGACGTGCATCGTGAAGTCATGATGTCCGAATCAATAGCTTTGTTAAGCTCAACCGGTTTTGCATAAGCTGATTTGATTCCATGCCCCCATGGATCTGACAACTCAGTAGTGGTCACTGTCACTGCCTCTCCTGCTAGCGCTGCCTCATTTTTGACACGCCGACAGTCCCTAGAATGCTTCTTCTTCTTCTTCCTTCCCTTACGACGATGCGGACAGCTGCATACATAGCTCTCCTTTTTGTCTTCTAAATTTTTAGTCTCTTTTTCATTATTGAATAGTATATTATGTTCCTCGTGCTGGCTGGATTCCTGTGTCGTACTCTTAAGCTCGGGATTCGCCGGTTCGTCCTCTTGTTTCTTTTCAAATAACGGTACTGAGAGTGACCAATGATATTTAGACATTTGCGTGGGTGTAGAACTCTCATGGTCGTTCTCGATGTTCTGAATTTTGGCCACTTTGTTTGCTCCGCTCATTGAGTCACACTCAGCCTGTAGATCAGGTTCATCTGACATCGGTTTTCGCTCTGCGTCCACAAGCTCTTGCACAAAGTGCGACTTATCTTGTTGCTTTAATTGAGAAGTGAAGAGATGATCCTTATCTACCTGCTCTGTCCTAGACGGAATTTTGACTTGTGGAACACTTGAAGGATGTTTTGATGCTTCTGCAGAGAAATCACCCATTCCATTCACAACCTCGATCGCGTATTGATCCCGATATATCCTGATAAAGCTCTGCATCAGGATATCGCTTATTGAAGTGGTGTTTTTTTCAGTAATTACATCATATTGCGGTGGGTCTTCGCTCTGTTCAATGATGGATGTGATTTGAGATGTAAGGTAGTCGCTGAGCCATACATCGTCTGCTCTCGGCATTGGATATGTCTCTCGCACCAAGTCAAACACAAGAGAGGCACTCAACTCCCTCCCAAACCTCATAATTTCAGTTTTGGTGAGCTCCATTAGATCTTCTAATTCATAAAGTTGCGCAGCCGCATACACACCGACACCAGTTTTGAACTCGTTATTAATTCTTTCGCAGATCGAGGATCCGTTCTGTCTTAGGCATTAGTACCTGTTGGTATACAAGTGATGAACAATGATGTGAGCAATGTCTTTTGTGGCATCTAGGTGCCGCTGCGTTTGGACAGAGAGGGCGTATATTTTCGGATGGTTCCGTAATAGAGGCGTCGGAATGAATATAAATGATTCATCTTTCAAGGTGAACATGACACTGGGGTATGTGTATGGTCTACCAAAACTTAGTGTCTATGGCTTAGCGGTACATATCATAATAACGAACTCACGATGTCGAAGGACGAGTATCAACTTCTCTGGCAGAAGAGTCCACGTCTGACAATACACAGGGAGTGGATGCTGCCATTCTTCTGATGAAGCAGCAGCGGGATATGAAGCAAGAGCCGACGAAGGTTCTGAGAAACACGACCGAATGAAAAAGTCAACGTTAGTAAAGAGGAAAACGGGAACCAAGTACTGCCCTCGGAGTCTGGGATAAATTCCGGGGTTGATCAGGCGGGCTGTCGCGGTAGATGTAGTCTGAGAATTCAAGGAATCAGGCAACCCGGGTTCTGTGGAGGGTGTTACACAGCTTCAGTGGCGTCTGTCTTTATCCATATAGGGGAGCCATGTGTGTGACACATGAGTCATACTTACGTCAGACCGTCCAATTATTGAATCCACGGCTTAGGCTTTCTAGACATAAAGTCATTCTTGGATTAAATTGCGGTCTAGCTGTAGCAAATCTAGGTGAAATGGTGTTGCCATCCACGGCATCGTGATGAAATTTCGAAGGATGAGGTTCAGCTGCTTTGATCTGCAAGCGAAATTGAAACCTAGAGGGCTTATAGCTGCAAGAATCTCAAATTTCTTTCATATTCGCTGAGCTGAGATATAACAGTCATTATGTCTGCTCCCCCAGAGAAATCATTGCCAGAGGTTGTTAGAAGGGCCATCCTCATCAACTTCCGCAATCAGTCATCTATCCCTATGATAGTCTTGATTTCCGGATTTCGTCGTAAAAAGCTCTCCATCCACCGTTTTCCAAGTGGTTGGTCGTCGCTGTTGGTCTTGAGAATCTTAGCAACGAATCCCCTCACTTGTTGATGCGTTGGCGGCAGCCCAAGGGCTCGGGCTCTTTGGGTCAGAATCCATTGGACTAAATGGGTCTCTTGTTGCTTATAAATGCGTTGGTTACACTCATTTGCCTCTTTTTTTGATACACTGCCGTGACAACGTTCTTGAAGTGTTGTGCGGGGGATTCCCCAACGTTGTGTAGCTTTTCGTTGAGAAACGCCACTTTGCACCTCTGCAATCGCTGAGAGAATATTTGCCTCAGTATAATTAGGCATATTGCTCACAAGAATCAAGCCAAATTTGCAAAAAATGGAAAATGCGCAAGAAAACGCGATTGTGATGCATACGTGATCGATGTTGTTGTCGAGTCGTAAATTGGGTGGCCAGTTGGCGTGGGTGGCCGGTTAGGGTGTGGTCTGACTTATCGTAATTTCTCTACTTATCTTGGAGCTCGAATTTGAGCCAATAGCGAGCATATTGCTGGCGATTTTCGCTTGGACAGTTCATGTCGGGGGTGTTTCATTTTAGCAGATTCGACACGGGATCGTGCTGATATGCTGGTTATCCATATCAATTTATGCATATATGTACATTTTACTCGTCCGTGGTTCACCAGTCTCATAGTCTTCATACTTGTGGAGTATTCAAAAGTATGCGCATTTGCAGCAACCATGAAGAATTATCCGCGAAGTCGAAATTGATGGGTAGGGCAAAGGGCTCATCGCCGAAGTAAGTAATAATAAATATGCGTTTAGGTTGTGCCCATGGCTAAAACGCACTTGACATGTCAGTGTTGTCGGCTGTCCACACTAGGTGCAATTTGTAACAGTTGTCTGGATGAAGGAGCACTTCATGTAAGGCGGTTAGCCTATAGATTGTTTAATAGCCAAACGTGTTTGCAGTCACATGGAGCCGGCAAGAAACTGGTTGAGACTATAATCGGAACCGATGGCAAGACTGGGATGGCTTTCATCTGAATGCGAATTTTGCAATTCTTGCATTCAAAGCCTACTTCCCGCCGTCCTACTTGTATGCTGGTCAAAGAGCAAGGAAGTGGCATCGTTTAAGCCGCCAGAATGGAGCCCGTCATAAGGAGATCTAGCCAGCGATCACTCGAGATTGTTTGAGCAGCGGAGGACGCAATACCGTTATGTCTAAGCGGTTCCAATGTAGTTATGGGGGTTTATTTATACAATTGCACGTCACGGAGCCATGCATTTGATCATTTCCGTTGGTAGCAACATGTTCTGTGACGACAAAATAGTGATGCCAGTGGGTGGAAGGTGTACACCTCTGGTCAGTCGAATTGAAGCATCCGTTTCAACAATTTTCTTCTTCAACTATGTTCATTATTCAGCTTTACTTGAGGATTTCATTTCAATCATATAACTTCAGACCAAGGTGGTGTAGACTAACACTCTAAGCTTTTACTTAGAGCCTTTAGATCTAATTTTTTTTTGTCATTTGCCCTGTATGGCCTCTTGGATCCCATAGTTGCTAGGTGTAATTCATCTCGATTAACATATTGGCCTATCTTAGCGATCGATATGACTAGGCGTGCTGATAAAGAATGATAGAACAGCTTCTGGTAAATTGAAATCAGGGTACAGATATTCGCTTCTAATCAACCAAGCGGGTATGACACCTACCACGGCTTCGGGTGCGACGGGCCGATCATCAAATCTTACTACAACGATCAATCCCAGGCGAAAATAGCAAAGTTCTTAGCGCAATTCCCCCCCCTAGAGAAACCCCAGGGTTCAATATACATTATTGCCATGTTAGCCATGTCCATCATCTTGCTTTCAAAAGCCCTTCGATTGACCCCTCAGCCCCATATCGTCCAGTGAATGACTGTTAGTCAAAGCAGCAAGCTATCTTTTGACTGAAGCTCCGCTATACGACACTCTTTATTACAGAAAAGGGACTTGGGTAGTAGACTGATCGTAGTTGTTCTCTTTCTTGATTGTACGCTGTTGAGGATGCTCGTAAAAGTGTTACGAGGTGTGTGTTAGGCTATACTAGAGATTGTGGGCTAGGAATAAAGTAAGAGTAAAACTGATGTCGAAACAGGGTCTCGGAACCTCAATCGAGTAAACAATATTTGAATAGATATCGCAACTTCTGTGCTTTAAGACAATGGCGATCTTGTGTCTCCTCCTGTGCTAAACTTAAGGGAACTGGCGGTTTGGTTATACCACGAGCGGCAGATCGATGGCGTGGGTTTGGTATAACAATCACACATGATTGCTTGTTATATATCACGATGTGCAACGTCGAGCTACGTTCGTAAACTTGATCAGACAAGCCCTAGGACCATGATCCAGGCCGGATCATGCGCTGTAGTAAATTGCCCAAGTTTCCATGTAAAATATATACATGCGGGCAGCTTCAGGACATTTTTCTATGTAAAATACTACAAGAAAAGTCCTAGACACGCATTAGCAATGCCACCATACGACTACCAACACTACTCTACCTTTAATATCGTAGGGCCGGGCCAGGCCGGCCAAGCTGAATAATAATACCGGCTACGATCTTGCTGATGATGACAATGATGAAGGAATCAACGGCTGAGTAACATCAGTACCATCTGCAGACCTCGATTGACTAATTAGAACTAAGCTTAGGAGAAGAAAAAGTAATAACAATAGTGTGTGACGTATGACAGGAGAGCTGCCTAAATAGTCAATTACCGAATTAGCCCGAAATACCTAAGAGACATTAAGAAATTCAAGTAGAACTAGATAATGGTCGCTTTAGGAAGAAGAGAAGGTATGCGTATGCATGACACACATGCCACCTAAGGTCGGTCAAGGATAAATACCTTGCTATAGCCCCAGCTACCTGACTAGCAACACATGCGATCAATCATCAATTTTTAACCCTATAACATTTGCCTGATCGTAATGTAATATTCTGATTGAGTCGCGGGAACATTAAACTCTCTTTAGATGGTTGTTTAGCAGATTTAGCGGGTTGAATTTCAGCCCGGAGTTCATGGATCATCACCTAGTCAGGACTTTCGAAAAGATCACACAATACTTCCGCGCTGAGCAAGGCTCTCTTGTTTCTCCATCATAACATGTTTACAATCGAATTATAGTCATCTATAGATAGAGGTCTATGTCACTTTTATACAAGGGCTATTGTTCGTCCACAAGTATTCATTCGCCGAGACTGGGTTCTCTAATAACCTTGAAGCTAGGTTTACGTGAGTTTCATACCAACCGAGAAAGGATGTAGCCTTAATAATGTCTTCAAAGGCTTATATATTTCCATGGAAAGGAATCAGTCGCCGTCCACACCATATGCGTAGTCAATTAGATGAGGGAAGAGAGATCATCCACTAGTGCAAGAACAGGGTTAGGGATGAGGTGCAGCTCATTGGGTGTTGTTCATGGAGGCAAAATCGGGAAAACACCAAACATATCCAGGTAAATTTAGCGGTGAGTTCAACTGCGGGAATTATCTATCCATTGATGCATAGATGTCGCATGGGGGCTGCTGCTCCAAACTCTCGGCATGTCACTCACACTTACAACTTGAGTATTGACAGGATTAAATAGGGTAGGGAAAACAACCAACAACAGACCTATATAATTGCAAGCTAACGATTCAGAAATAGCCCTCTCAGAAGCTCCCTAAACAGAGCTCGACAAGAATTAAAAGATATATCATCTATATTGGTGTTCTGATTTTCTATCTAGATATATAAGCATGGAGCTACGTACCAGCAGACATCCACAAAGGAACTACGCATCACACCCTAATGCAGATCGCAGCTCACCGAAGTGAACATCTTCCAACGGTAGGTAATACTTGCGCCTCATTCCTCGGTTATTTGATGATACAGCGAAAGTTGCATATAGGAATCACACCCACTTAGATGTAGACAGCAGAAAGTGGAAAACGCATCTATCTACATATCATTGCCTGTAAGTATTCAGCGCCAACCGGTAGCCACCCCTGCCTGCAAACATGTACGTTGTTACAATATACTTTCCATATGACGGACTTCCTAGCACCTTAGTCACCAAATCGTAGAACCAATATAAGCTCACGGGTAGGAAGTCCATTTTTTCTGGGGCATCGCTAGTAACGGCGTCTCTTGATCCTCTCTTCACTGCACCTGACCTCCCTTCCTTTGATCGGGTGGGAGGTTCTTCGTTCATTTTTGGGCTAGGATTACTCATGTTTAATTCGAACTTCTCAAGCCATGCCCATGGCCCATGCAATCTGAGCGGGATTCAGCCTTGTTATTGCTGCAGTCATGTGCAATGTAGCTGTTGCTGCCATTTGCTTGTGAGAGCCATATTACAAAATCCCCATTCGTTGTTTCCTACACAATCGCATCTGCAGGAGTCGTGTCGACATGGAAATTCGCATTCGCTACCTACCAGCAATCTTGTATCCACTACTACAGAGCAAAATTCGTCGATCCAAGCCCTTGGAAACCTTGATTCAGCGCTCAATTTATTGGATACCGAAGAAGCGGGAACAGCTGGTCATAATGTGGAAGAGATGCTACAATCTCGAGATCTGTCTGCTGACCAGGCATACCAGCATACAGCTTGCGTCGACTATCCTCAGGAAGAATGGCAAGCTTTACCCATTGACTCACCACCCCAAGGCATGAGCCACAGCCACAGCAATTCGAGCAGCATTTTGAACGAGGATATTCACAATCTACAGGACAGAATGCCAGACCAACCAGGAACACTAGCGTTGTCTCCCGATCTGCTCACATTGGATAGCTTCCTATTAGAAGGCGATTTCGATATGCTAAGTCAGGCGAATTCGTCAGATAGTAATTTGGAATATGCTGGTTTGCATGTCCAAGACCCTTCACCAACTCCGGATGAGGTGGATGCTCCTGAGGATCTGTTCGAAATGGGATATCGGGATTCAGAGGGGGAATGGAGGTGCAGATACGAGGGCTGTACTGCCTCTCGTGTGTTTAAACGGGCTTGCGACTTACGGAAGCACTGGTCTCAGCACCAACGAGTGTATACGTGCTCTCACGAGGGCTGTTCCATGGGATTTGCGACGGCTAAAGATCGCCGACGGCATCAGGCTTCTCATGATCCAGCCATTCAATGTATTGCCACGGGCTGTGGGAGAATCTTCAGCCGTGCAGGTAAGATATGACACTATTTTATTTAAATATTCCAGGAAACAGCTAACAAACTGATATATAGATAACATGGTATGATCAAATACTATTTGAATTAACGGTGGAATTATACTAATATGTAACTAGATGGATCACTATCGGCGTATTCACCAGAACTATAGCAAAGCTCGCATGGGACTTGCGTTTCGTCGCCGTCGGAAAGGATCAAGGCTGGAAAAGCAATAGAGCGATTTTAGAGTATGCGCATTTCACAGAAGATGCTTATATGCTTTCTGCAATCTGATGACTATAAAAAGCCGCATCAAACTACTGCATTCGCGTAAGCTTTTTATTGTGTATTTTTTTATGAAGCGCTCTAAAGGGCACACATTGTTGTTTCAATAGCTGAAGAATGAAAAATTATCCTAGGGAATCTATATCTGGCAGTGTTATTTACGTCATATCTTTTAATTTACAGCTCAATGCCTTCATGCTTTTACATGGGTTGGTTGTTAGGTCCGGCACTGCCTTCGAGTCCGGTCTAAGTACTCAATCCGGCGCCCTATAACCAACCACCTTCATGTATTTTTATCGTTGTAATTTCACCTCTTTATTCCACATAGCCAAGCAATTGACAACTACTTACCAATCTTACTTGATGAATGATAACAACATCATGTCTATAAGCCTTAAAACATGGAGATTGACACCCCGCAAATGAGGTTCACCCGAAAGCTAGTAGTTGGGACTTTGCAATATCCTAGTCGTGATGTAGCTAAGCCCTGTCTGAGCTGGCTGGTATTATCCTAGCAAAGGTATGCAGGAGTTCTGGGAAAACCAAGGCGTCCAATGAGCGTACCATTTGATGTGATATCAGATGTAAAACTAGACAACCGGAATATAATGCCTGTCGCCGCAGTCGCCGTGCGTCTACTTCACCCAATGATGAGTGGTGGGGGCTGTTTCCCCAAGGAATTGGTGCCTTTTTGCTCCATGTATGCAGCTATGAACGAATCCGTCAGTTGATGCAGATTCATGCCAGTTAGCTGCTTCAAAAGGCGGGGCTCTCTTCATTACCTGAGGCTGATGACTGCACTGCTTCGTTACATATGTTACATGTGATATGTACGCGTTCAGCCAGCCCGGTTCAGCCTCCTAAAGCGCGATCTACCGACGACCCCTCTCCCTGGTTGGCATATGTATGTAGTAGCACAGTTAAAACAACTAGACATCCATGACGAATTCACAATACTTGGCACACTACTGATACTCCGTTAGTGCTTTTAATTCGTCGCAGAGTTAGATCTTGAGCTAGTGATTGCGCAATGTGGCTTGTCCCTCGCCTCATCCTTTCTATGCATGTCTTATATCCGCGTAGGTTTTGTTTTGTTTTACATTATACTGTATGTCCCATCTGGCATAGTAATAATGCCTGACAGTGAAATCATCCCCACTAGTGGATTCCTCGTCATAGGCTTCAGCTTGTTCAATTGATTGTGGCGTTTGAATCGCACTTGTTGGAGTCCTAACTGAACCAACTACGTAGCTCCAACCTCATCTGATGGAAGACCCACTCAAACCCGCGGACCGTCCCGTGCGGGGCCACCAGGAAAAAGACATGCAAGGCCTTGTTTAGGCGTGTCTCGCTATCCTTTATGCGCTTACACTAACGAAGGCCCTTTTACTTCTCTCTAACCCTTTTCAATCTATTAAATATCCTTTACTCTTACCTTAGTATTGATGGGATTTTGTAAAAACACCTATATATTTGACCAGACAATGCATGAAGCCTACGTAGTGGCTGTGGATGAGTAACGATCACCATGGGTCTAATCCTCCTCTAACTCTATCTTAGGCAATGATATGTCATCATCAGACGGATTGTTTCAAATCGTATTTGCTCGAAGTCATATAGATAATTGTGGCAGACGGTGGATGAAACCGGCCCACCGGGTTCCATAACTGATGTGCATCTCCTGCAATAACCTGCAGCAACATTGATCCTGCAGAAACATAGCAAAAATTCGGTTGGCCAGGGGCCTCATACCGGTTGTTGGCGATCTCTAGAATGAATGCTCACATACAAATTCTCTTTTGTATGTTGGTCCCATCCTTTTGTGAGGCTGCATTTGGATAATTGCGTGCATATGCCAAGACGATACCACCTATTCACCGCCCATCTAGTTACTATATTGTTCTATTTTCTTTAAATTCGGAGAGCCATTTGAATGTTTTCTTCGCGTTTGGGCTTCTGAGCCTGACGTCAAGCAGCCTCATAGTGCCACATTAAAAAAACATATTTTTGCGACTGGAAGTTGATATGTCTATTCATCTGGTAGGGCTATAATGTAATGCTAGAGACAAATGCTGCGTTATGATAGTCATTGTGCGTCTGCGGGCTTGGTTTGGTCGTATTTGTGGCGCCTCGGGCGACCACAATGCTAGTGAGTGATGTTTTCATTTGATTGGCAGTTGACACGACTTCATGTGGTGGCTTTCAATTCCCTATTGGGATTACAGCTGGTGCGTGATATTGCTATGTTGCTTTTGTTATAGTTTTCCGAAATTTTCATGTATCTAGGCACATAATCCGCAAGTCAATCGCCCGCCCACCTGTATCCGTTGAAGTTTGTAGTATTACCACAATGATCCTTGCCCATGATTTCACTCTCGCCTTATTACAAATAACCGAGGTTATATTTGACACGAAAATACTTCCGATGATTTAGTCCACTTGTGGGTGATTTATCAATCATTTTGACAATCTCGACTTTTGTACATTAACCCGCCGATCTAGCCCCCGATCGCCATCGTGGATGTGTCTTACCACATTCCGATCACTGATCTAAAGTGCAAAAAAAGCTATTTGTTGGTAAATTATATAGCAAGGGTTCGGAGATGCCACATTTCAAACTAAAAATGCATTCCCGGGCTGTGAAAAAAGTGAGCAGAAGCATCTAAACTGAACCTCCATGTCAATACAATAATATTTTTTGACGGCATGAAGACGTGTGTATGCTGTAATGTCAGTCAGATGTCCTGTTCTCCTTGACTCATTATCAATTATTTCTTGAAATAATCCTAGCAAATCGTACATGCTAATAATTGGTGTTGAATGCTCAAACCGCGATAGACAATGCTGCGTGGGTCTAGGAAGCCCGATATGATATGAGTATATATTTAAGCAAGTTGAAGTCTTAGAGAGTGATTTAATAGCTACTTAGAAGTTATTCAAGTTTATGTGACTAAACGAGGCTCCAAAACTGACTCTCAAAGGGATGTCCGAGATTTAATTTTGTCTATATACAAGATCTAAAAAGCTTTCGTTAACTCTTGTCCTGTTCTGATCATACTGCTATCGCTACCAACTCAAACTTGTCTGCTTGCTCGATAAGATCCTACCAGAGTAGACCATTCAACGTAGAACGGCATATTTAGAACGCATATTAGGAGAATTATATTTGTTTCAATGATACGAATAAACTTCCATCGGCGCGCTCTAGGAATGATACGAATCTAATGGTGCCTCTTCGCGCACGGAGTCCCAGAGATGCTCAATTCGGCTCACCGTTGTGTTGTCTAGAGGGCCGTCATCAAGATCCATTAAGTTCTGACGCAGCTGCTCAGGCGAACTTGCACCCAATATGATACCATCTCCGTGCTCTGACGACAAAGCTGAGTGATACCTAACCCACCGATAGGCTAGCGCTGCACGAGAGCAGCCCCCATCCTGCGCTATCTCATGCCACTCAGGTAGAATAGCAAGAAGCTTCGGCCTGTTGTACAGTCTTTGATACAAGGGGCCTACTGGTCCCTTTTTGTCAAACCTGCCTTTGTCCCCTCGCATGATGTGTGCTGCATCGTGGACTAGGAAGCCACCCGCCAGTGGGCTGTATGCGTAGAAAGACATCTTGAGGCGACGCAATGTCGGGAGCAAATCTTTCTCAATATGTCTAGCAACTGGATTGTAGTTTCCCTGGAAGATTGTAGGGACGACATAGCCTTTGCTGCTGGCGTAATGATGAATAGCTTCGACATCCTGTGCAAGAAAGTTGGAGAGCCCCAGCTAATTTCGGACTTGTGTGTTAATTTGAAAGAACATGGCAAATATTGTGAATCTTAAAATTTTATACTCACCCTGCGAAATCTTCCTTCAACATATAACTCTTGAAGCGTATCCATTGTCTCTTCGATAGGAGTGGTCTTGTCAGGAGTGTGTACAAAGAGTGTGTCGATCTGGCAACTGGACGTCAGCATGTAATGTCCAATTCACCCAAAAATATCTATGGAAAATGAAAAGATAGTACAAGACAAATTGAATCGTACCGTTTCAGTTTTCAACGCTATAAGCGATTTCCGTACGCCCATCAAAATCGAATCTCTTGTTAGACAACCATCGACAAATGAAGGCAGTTTAGTATCCACAACAAAGCGTGAAGTGGCTGAAGCATTTCCTAGAGCTCTCTCGCTATTTTTCTATGGGCAAACATACATACAAAATGGTTATCAGTAGCTAGCTGAGGGTGACAACGGACTCTACTCACATATATACGTGCCGTGTCCAATTCATTGATCTGAAACTCATCAAGGACACAAAGAAACTTGAGTACCTCTTCCTCTCTCATAGAACCGAAGAAGTAGGTACCCAGAATGAGCTTAGCTGGGGATGGCATAGTTGCTGATGCGTCAATCCGCGACTACAATGAAATGTGTAAGGATTAGTCAGTATTGAAAATTAGACCAAGAAACATAAAAGAAGAAGAGACAATCAACTGCCGAAATAATAAACGAAAGATCTATTAAACAGCGTCAAGATTACCATGAGAAATTTATTATCTCTTTGTGTGTTATCGATGGAAGGAGAAAATGAGTGTTCAAATTCACAAGGGGTGGCCTAACGTAGTGGGTGGCCCAACCACTTAAAATGATGTCGAGATAATTTCTAACCTAGACATAAAGTAGAAGGTGATTATTTGTATGGTCAACTGTCTAAAAGAAATCTGTTGAGCAACATCGAACTAATTGCGATTTTATAAAGAAATATATATCGTATCACTGCCTGCAATAATGACAGAAACACCAGCATCCACTAATAAGATAGGTGAGCTCGTTGGCTTGTAGACGACTTCGAACGCAGGCTAAAGCATTACTGACATATGCTGCTCTCAGACTGGACTAAGCTCGACTTGTCCGTCAGGGACGAAGGTAACCGCCTAAATTAAACAATATATGGCATTACCGCTGACGGCTATCGCAGTGAATGGGCATATTGAGGCTCGGTATATTGAAGGGGCTGGTTGGCAATCACCTCGTGTCGTCCGTGATCCATATCTCCAAATTCATGGACTGTCTCCTAGTATTAATTACGGTAATTTCTTATAAACTTGGGCGCTAGGGGCCGCTAGGTGATAACATGTTACAGGGCAGCAGGCTCATGAAGGCATGAAAGGTGAGACAGTATAGGAGAGATATACACGGCTTTTGAAACTCTTGCTTTCCAGCGGCTGACTTCTCCTAGCATACCGAAGTCCAAACGGACAGATCCTCCTCTTTCGCGTAGATAAACATGCGTCTCGCCTAACCAAATCGGCTCAATTCATATCAATTCCTCCTCTGCCGACGGAGCTTTTTCGGCGCTGTGTGAATCTCGCCGTATGGTTGAATGCTGAATTTGTGCCTCCAGCTGGAAGTGGCGCCGCTCTATATATTCGTCCGGTGGTAATCGGCCTGAGCGCGTCATTAATACCATCTCCTCCAAAAGAATACCTCTTCTTCATTTATGTTCAACCTCTTGCACCATACTTGGGGACGGACGCGCTGAGCGCCCTTCTATTGGAGGAATATGATCGAACTGCCCCAAAAGGGACGGGTGGTGTCAAAATTGGCGGAAACTACGCTCCAGTAATAAGATGGGGCGTCAAAGCTAAGAGTGAAGGGTATGGAATTCTCCTCCACCTCGATAGCAAGACACGAACATCTGTGGACGAGTTCTCCACGGCTGCATTCATCGGTATTCTTGAAAACGGGGACCAAATCACAATGGTAATCTCCGACAGCGACAGTATCATTTCCAGTGTCACAGCAGACAGCGCGGCGCACATTGCAAAAGACATTGGATGGGTTGTGGAGCGGAGGACGGTTCGTCCAAGAACCTTGCTTTAACATTTTCGAGATCTTTCTCTGCTAACTATATAAATAGATTAAATACGATGAGCTTGCCTCATTTAGCGAAGTAATGGCCGCCGGTACGGCGGCTGGTCTAGTGCCCATCCGGTCGATAACGCAAAAATCTCAAGACACAAAGGTTATATATTCGGCAGCGGACAAGAGCGGGAAGAGCCCGCGTTGTAGTCAGTTGACACAGATACTGTCTGGTATCATGCAGGGCAATGTAGAGGATAAATATGGGTGGTGTGAGCTAGTGATACCGATGAACACGGAGACGAGAGCTATGTTGGCATGAGTGGGTACTTATATCATAGTGTTTGCTATCTAGCCAGGAATCTCACTTCTTTCACTGTTGTTTAATAAATTGCAAACTGTGTAAATGCCAAGGATAATGAAACATTCTGTAACAATACATAGCTCGCTATCTGAGAAACTTCCTAAACACTTTGCTTTACGCCCTACTAATGTACAGATAAATACTTAGTCTTAACGGTGATTTAAAATTTGTCTCAAACGGGCAATATCCGTACTCTCAAATGTACCATACATTAGTCAATTGTATCCCATTACACACTATTTCAATGGACCATATATCAATTCCTTCCTTGACCCAAAGTGTTAATACTCTCATACCGTCAAGCTCGACATTAGATGCACTATCTATTCTACACTTGCCACCTTGAATACTACATATGGTCCATCCTTCGTGGCATTGATGTGATCATACAGCTGGTACTCATGTAGCCCTTCTCTCCCTCTGCCTAACTGAGCACCACCTCCTCCAATGGACCCAAAAGGCTCGTCTGCCAACTGCATATCGTAATGCCAAACAATATAAGCAACAGCTAGACTCAACTCTACCATGCTTAACGGTTTGCCCATGCAGCCTCTGGGGCCTACGGAAAATGGCACGAAAGCGGACCGATTAGTCTCATCCGGGTTGAGCCAGCGCTCCGGTCGGAAACTGTTGGCCTCTTCAAAGTTTGCATTATTGTGATGAACCGCGTAGATGCCAGCGCCAATATCGCAGCCACCACGGAAGAAATGCCCATCGATCGTCGCGCCACTTGGTTCAACCTCCCTCCACAAAGGACCGCCAGCCGGAGGGGACATGCGCATGCTCTCATTGATACAGCCTTGTAGATATTTGCAACCGCTAAGCTCTGGTCCGAGGTGAATATCGCTGGCGGAACTGAAAGTTGCGCGTATTTCCTTTGTGAGCTCATCTCTAACGCGTGGGTAGTGTGTGAGGTAAAAGAAGACTGATGCGATAGCGGTTGAAGTTGTGTCCATACCTGCTTTTCAATTAGAAAGAAGCCGTCACCACTACATAGTCATCAGGGGTGCTTGCCAGCAGCTATGAGTGTCGCTGTCTCTGCTCTCAATTCGGTAGCACTCAGACGTTTCTTCGTCTCTGGATCCTCGGCATCCTGGAGAATGGAGAAGAGATTCCGTCCACTGTCTGCCCTTTCTTGTTGTACTCCGTGAAGAAACCGGCTAATGTACTGTAGAAACACCTTCCGCCCTCTCATAGAGTCTGGAAATAGCCACTTTTCGATGCCCCAGGACTGCACACTCAAGTCATTATAAAACACCGAGATCCGGATATTATTCCGCTCAATATCCTTGACGAAGGCGCGGTGCTCTGGGTCTCCAATGAGGTTGTAGTTCTGCCCAAAGATCACTTTGGACATAACATCAAACGACAAATATGAGCCTTAGAAGCATAATAAGTAAGAAAAGGAGCAACTGCCATTTATCTCATAGTACTCACTCCAATCGGCCATGTTTTTTGGAGACGTCCATATCCCGTCCTGGGATATGAGGTCTTCGTCTATCATGACTTTGCAGAGCATACGGATGTATCCCATGATGTCAGGCTCAAACCTACGCATGGCTGAGTCAGAGAACCCTTGGGTCAGAATTCGCCGCTTCCATGAGTGTTCCTTCTTATCGATCAGCGTGAATGTGTTGGGGACACGATGGACCAAAGCGTTGTATCCGTGAGATTTGGATATATTTTTGCTTCTCCCGTAAATATCTGCTTTATATTAGCATCATCATCAAGAAAAAAATCTTTTATGCTGGGTCATCCCAGGTGTGTGGACAACTTTCCCTTGATACTAGCTGCCGAGTTTACGACGACTCTATTGGGTCCATATCTAACGAATTTCCCTACGTAGGGTGATAGTTAGCTGGTCCGCTTTCACAACTGTTAGTATATATAGAGGCAAGTATACCGTATTTCTCATGACACTGCGCAATGTTCAAATGAATATCGCCTTTCCAGGCATGGTAGGCGGCATATAAATTCGTAAACTTGGCGAGGACGGGACCAGGATATTTTGACAAGGGATGCAATAGAAGTAGATATAAAGCGTATCCAGCCACCTAAACATTATCAGCATCACAGACAATATAAATCTAGGCTCAGGGGATCTATTTACATATATTGTCGCCGTAAATAGGGTCAGTTGTAGCAGACGGAGCGTAGGAACTTCGTGTAAAAGAGCCATTATGTCGGTCACTTACAAGTCCGCTAGTATGGCTGGTTAGATGTTCATTTTCAATCTCTTACTCCAAATGAGGTACAAAGTCTAACTTAATATTTGATTAACTTATCCGTAAGTATCTTCACCATCCATACGTTATATATACTTAGGCCCCCATTTACTTCAGGCCACCGGCGGAGATACATGTATCCAAGGCACGACACTAAAGAAGCCCAACACTGAAATAATTCGGGAATATGTTAAATCTAAATTAGCTTTACATATGTGTAGCGGTACATGTCCCAAAGATATATGAGACTATATCGGTTCTGCACCATAATTGCTCTTTGCGCGGAGGCGTTCCCCATAACGATACAAGAATAGTGGCGCTGGGATTCCTACAATGACGGCGATTCCAGCCAGTAATGTGTTGCCCCACCCATAGCCTAGTCTATTGTACAATGCAGGAGCGAATATCGGGAATGCAAAGCTTGCGATTGATCGTGAGAGTGTTGTGGCGGCCATCGCCGATGCGCCGTAGAGAGGATATGCTTCTAGCACATATGCCTGGATGCCCTGGTATGAAAGGATTCCTCCAAATGCAAAGATTGCGGTACCAATGTTGGGGACAATCCAATGGGTATGTGCTTGCGCTGACCAGCCGTAGCCGAGGCATCCCAGAGGAACCATGATGGAGCATGCCACCATGGCAGGGGCCCGGAATTCTGGCGACCCTCGTCCTCTGTGGTACTACTTGAACCAGAGATATACCTTTAGGGACATTCTAAGTTAGCAAAGAAGGCAAACGTCTTCTAGAAAGGTCCGGGATGTCACCTTGTCATTTATCAAGAATCCCACCTGGGTTCCCAGGCACAATCCTAAACTAATACTCAGGTAGTTTAGACTGGCTATGCTTATGGACTGATGGTAATTCTCCGTCCATAGATTGGCAAACGTGGAGAGGAATAAGTAAAGAAGTCCAAAAATGAATGCCGTGTACAAGGAGAGGGCCTGGATGATAACATGGGTAGACAGCATCCTTAATGGGCGAATCAGTCCATTCAACAGCGCCCTTCCATGAGAAGGTGAGTGGCCTTGGACATGATACCGCGCATCAGACCTCTCTTTGCGCAGACGCTGTGCTTTTAAACGAAGCAAGTAAGGTCCATACGTCTCTCTGAGCATGAAAAAACCTATGGCGCCTACCACTGCTGAAGCGATAGCGAGCACGTACATGGACCACCGCCAGCTAGAATACTGCGTGATAAACCCTCCAAGGACGGGGGCGATCGCGGGTCCGATCAATGGCCCAATGCTATACAAGCCGACAACACCCCCCAACTCTTCAGGATTCCACATGTCTGCCAGCATGCCATCATCAACCTGTAGGGTAGTTGAGGTGAATGGTTAGCCAAGTAGTGGTTCATCTTTGACGGGGTTGGTTAACCGACTGCTAACGCTGCGCTCCCTGCCAATCCGCTCAGGAAGCGCAAGACAATGAACTGGGCGATAGACTTGGATGCGCCACTTCCTGCAGTCAACGCTACAAAGATTACGTTTCCCACTTGCAGAACTGATGTTCTTCCATATATCTCTGAGAGAGGGCCGAGAAGGAGAGGCCCGATGCCCCACGCTAACACATAGATGGAGAACGCTATCTCAGCCCCCTGGCCCTGATACCCCGTGTCTAATAGATCAATCGATATCTGCCGCAAAGACGGCGATAGAATAGCCGAAGACATCGGCGCTATGGTGGAGAAGGCGGCCACGATCCATGCTGCAGACCACTTCTTCCTACTACTCCAGTTCTGGGGGTTCTCGGGGTCGTCCGGTCCGTTCCATGAGACCTGTCCCACCATCTTAGGTTAGCTTCCTGTGTTTTGTCACGTACATATGTTTGCGTATGTGTGGTGGCGGGGCCTTGATACCTCGAAGCTATGGGTGTCCTCGACTGATACATGTTCTAGCGACGCCATTTGGAGATCTTGGTGTGCGCCACTAGATGTGATGGAGACTAGCTGTCTGCAAAATTGATTGATATGGTGACTTTAATTCGTCAGCGGAATCTGTTGAGAGGAGGCCTAAACAAAAGGTTGCCTAAGAGCCAGCGGCGGCCTGAGGAGGTAGGGAAGGGTATGTTTTATACTATCAGCCTCTTAAGAACTGCACGCACATTATAATGCAACACGGTATCTGCATGTATCTAATAAAATATTATAAATCTTTTCGCGGTTTGTTCAGCCCTCGATTGCCTCATTTGCTCCGTTCTAGCTCTGGCATCGACCCACCGACCACCGGACTATGGAACTTCCTACTATTACCAAAGACATGAATTCGTCATGGAATACGTGCGATGTGAATTTTCATTTGCCGCTCAAAGAAGCGGAGGGTAAGACTTTGGTGGTCGCTGCCTGGGTTCTCTTATTGGGTCAATACGGGAATAGCAACGAGGTCGCCTTTGACATAGGACAAGACGGCCAGCCGTGGCAAACATTGAAGTTCCAAATCACGCGGAATCATTCCATCTCAGAATTCCTTAATGGAGTTAGGGAGATTATTCATGACCGAAAATGCGGTACGGATGAGACAAAGTGCTCATCTTCGAGTTGCGTAGTCTTTGGCATTCAGCATAACCATGATCCACCGCACCTTACACGGACTACGGATAGTAATTCACTGCATTCGCTTGCGCTTAAATTTAGTCACTGGCCACCAAGGCCAGAAGATGAGCCTGCTCATATTACTTCAGATCGGCGCGTATGGACGGCGGTGCAGACGACAAGGCTTGTAAACCAGTTTCAGCATGTACTCGGGCAGTTGATGGAGCTTCCTCAAATTCATTGTATAGAAGACTTGGAATTGGCAAGTCCACATGACAAGGAGGAGATTTTGCGCTGGAATTCTGTCCCGCCCATACTAGAGAACAGTTGTATCCATACGTTGGTTGACGCCCAGGCGAGACAAAGGCCGGACGTTTTGGCGATCTCCTCATCGCAGAGTTCCGTCACATACGCAACTCTAAAACGCTTATCAGACCTCTTCCGTGAGAAACTACGATTCTTAGGCTTAAAACCGGGAGGTTATGTACCAATCTGCTGCGCAAAGTCAGTTATAGCGAAAGTAGCGATGCTAGCAGTTCTCAAGGCCGGAGGATGTTGCGTTGTTTTAGATGTCAATCATCCAGATCAACACCTCTACAGCGTTATCAAGGCTATTCACTCACCAATCCTCATTCACTCTACAGACCAGGAGTCAAGGTTTCAAGGATTGGATGTGCGAAAGTATATCCTTTCACTGGACTCCCTTCAAAACGCGGATTTCACTCAAGGAGATGTGAGCCGTGGCTCCAATCATATCATATCTCCTAAGGATATTGCATTTGCTGTCTTCACGTCTGGCAGCACAGGAACACCAAAAGGCATACTGCTTAGCCACCAAGCACTCGCATCCAGTGTCACAGCCCAGGCACTGGCCATGAATATTAATTCTGAAACTCGGGCTCTACAGTTCTCTTCGTATGCATTTGATATCAGCATATACGAAGTCTTCCTTACTTTGACTCAGGGTGGCTCCTTATTTGTTCCATCGGAGACCGAACGCTTGGGCGATCTTGCTACATACATCAACTCCAACGGGATCACCTGGGCTATATTAACGCCTTCATTGGTTTCTATATTGACGCCAGAGAGAATACCGGGCTTGCGCACTCTTAATCTTACAGGGGAATGCCCCAGGCAAGAGAACTTGGACACATGGGCCCATCGGGTATATCTTGTGAATGCGTACGGGTCGGCTGAAGCCTCAACGTGTTCTCCAGCAGTTCTCTCATCCGCGTCACCACCCAACTTCATAGGAACCCCGGTTGGCGCCCGTGGATGGATTGTGGACCCTGATGACCACAGGAAATTAGCACCTATTGGGGCGATTGGGGAACTAGTAGTAGAGGGATACATTGTGGCCTCTGGGTACTTGGGAAATGAATCCCAGTCACGCGTGGCTTTCATTGAACCACCCCCATGGGCTCAGGAGGTGACAAATGGCCTGGCTATCGCACCACGGTTCTTCAAAATGGGTGACCTAGTTCAGTATCATAACAACGGGTCAATGCTGTATCTTGGCCGTAAGGATACTCAGGTTCGCCTTCACGGACAGCGTGTCGACGCAATGGACGTCGAGTTCCGTATAAGAACACTAGCTCCAGATATTAAGAGTGTTGCGGTGGACGTAATATCTCATGCAGAATCGAAATCGTCCACAGTCTTGGTAGCCTTTCTCACATACAACCATACAAGCGACCATAGGGAGTCCTACCCTATACCACTTACTGGGGAAAGGAAAGATGCGCTTATCCAGTTGCGGAGGTCTTTGGAACAGCAATTACCTTCCTATATGGTTCCAAATGCGTTCATTGTCTTGGATAGTGTTCCAATGCTCCTGACAAGCAAGATTAACCGAAAATATTTAAAACGAATGGGCACGCATATGGCCTCAGACCAATTTGTGCAATACCTGCTACAAAATGATCAAGAGGATGAGCAACTCGACATGTTACATTCCAGCACCAGCCTCTCTATCGTAAAGGAGCTATGGTCATCAATACTCGGTCTGCCACCGGGAAATATTAAGGGAGGCGACAATTTCTTTCATTGTGGAGGTGATTCAATCAAGGCAATGCAAATGATGTCAGTGGCGCAGAAGCAAGGGTACATACTCGATTACAAAACTATTTTTCGCCGCCCTACTGCTAATCAATTGGCTCAAGTGTTTGAATCTGCCACGGCAAAGACAGTGTCTCTAAATAAGAAGTATGAACCATTCTCACTGCTGAAAACGGACGATCCGCAATGGAGAGAATCATTATTGCAAGAGATAGAGGTAGACCTTGGCATTCCCAAATCCTCACAGGTTGTCGACTCATTCCCTTGCACGCCTCTTCAAGAAGGCATATTAGCACTTTCAATAAAACAGGAGGGTACATTTCTTGCGCAAAATGTTCTGCGGCTTAGATCCAGCATAGACTTAGATCACTTCCAGGTAGCCTGGGCCGTGGTTGTTGCTAATACAGATGCTTTAAGAACCCGATTCATCCACTCTGTATCGCAGGGCATGATTCAGATCATAGTGGATGAACCATTGGAATGGATAGGTGCTTCTGAGCTGCAGGAGTATCTCAACACAGACAAACAAAAACCGTTCATCCTTGGTGGGCCAACATCTCGTTTCGCCTTGTTATTGGGCCCAAATGCCGAACAGTATTTCATTTGGACAGCCCACCACGCAATTTACGATGCTTGGACCCTATCATTATTGATGGGCGAAGTTTCTAGAATTTATGAAGGCCAATCACCATCAATCTTTCCTCCGTTCGCTGGGCTCGTTCGACATATATTGCACAATGACCAATCGCCTTCAAAGAGATACTGGAAGGCGAAATTTTCTGATTTAGACATAAGAGATTTCCCCGAAATCCCTAGTGCCGACTATGAAGTGGTTAATGAACGTAGGACGCACTACCGTATGCCAATAGAGGTAGGGTCTCACAGTGACACCACGCTGGCGACTAGGATACAGGCCGCATGGGCTCTCCTCCTGGCGACATATACAAGGTCTAATGATGTGGTATTCGGGCAAAATATGTCCGGAAGAAATGCTACGGTCAGTGAAATTGATCGAATGATTGGATTGGTGGCTACAACAGTCCCAGTGAGGATAAAATTAGATCGCAGTTGGAGTGTCGCACAGTTATTAAATGCTATGCAAATGGAGATGACTGAGCTTGCATCTTATCAGCACTACGGCTTGCAAAATATTGCGCGCCTGAGCGATGACGGGAAGCGAGCGTGTCAGTTTCGTAATTTATTGATCATTGACCCCCAGGAAGAAAGCCTCGATGCAGATTCACCGGATCATATTGTTTTGAGGACTGCTCACGAAGGTGAGATATCATCGAGAGCATACCCTCTGCATATACGCTGTACACCGACCGCGAACTCTATTCTCATCGAAACTCGATACGATGGCGACATTATCGATGAATTACAATGTCAGCGACTTTTATGGCAGCTGGAACATGTCATCCATCAACTGCAGAAAACCGAGATGCCGATAGGATCTATAGAAACTGCTAGTCCAGCTGACAGAGAGCAACTTAAGCAATGGCATAGCCTTGAGCCATCAATACTTGTGAATCAGTGCGTTCAGGAATTCATCACTATGCATGCATTGTCATACCCTAGGCGAACAGCTATAGATGGGTGGGACCGTAGCTTCTCCTACGATGACCTGGAATCTTTGTCTGACGCGCTGGCTCACTACTTATTAAGACTTGGCGCTTCTGGAACGATGATTCCTTTATCCTTCACCAAGTCAGCGTGGACGGTTATTGCTCTTCTAGCAGTCCTCAAATCGGGTGCGGCTTTCGTACCCCTCGACCCTTCGCATCCAACGGATCGACTAAGGGAAATTTGCGGTCAGGCACAAGCCAAACTGATTTTGGTCTCTCCTTCCGAAGTGCAGAGATTTAAAGGCTTTGTTGAACAGGTTGTTGGCCTAGATGATGACTTCGCGGCCCAACTTTCTAAGCGCACGTGGAAGCTCCCGAAAGTTCGACCAGAAGCCGCAGCGTATGTTATATTCACATCAGGAACAACTGGGAAGCCAAAAGGTGTTGTAATCACCCACAGCAACTTGAGCTCCAGTGTTGGTTGGCAAGGGAGGATGATGGAAGTAGCTTCTACGACTCGGGCCCTGCAGTTTGCGTCCTACGCATTTGACGCTATGATTCTTGAAACTGTTCTCATTCTGGCACATGGCGGATGCGTCTGCGTGCCGTCTCCTGAAGATCGACTACAAGTAGCGGAAGTAATTCGTCGGATGGATATTAACTGGGCAGCGCTGAATCCTTCTGTTGCAAGGACAGTTGACCCAGAGACCGTTCCACTACTAAAGACCTTGGTTGTAGGCGGAGAGCCCTTGAGCCGGGATCTGATTGACATTTGGGCCTCCCGGATATCCCTTGTCAACATGTATGGACCGACTGAATGTTGTGTGTTCTGCTCCGGTACGCGAGTCGACCCCTCAATGCCTGATTCAAGAAATATTGGACGGTGCATGAACTCCAAGGGCTGGGTAGTTAATTCAGAAAATCATTATCAGCTGACCCCTATCGGTGCCGTGGGCGAGCTTGTTTTAGAGGGACCAATTGTAGGCAGAGGATATTTGGGCGACCAGAAGAAGACAGACGACGTATTTATCAACCATCCGGGATGGCTTGGGAAACCAAGTTCTGCCAAGGTATACAAGACAGGTGACTTGGTTTCCTTCCGATCAGATGGCACCCTCAGCATTGTGGGTCGTAAAGATACCCAAGTAAAGGTTCGTGGTAATCGAATCGAGCTAGGAGATATCGAGCACCATATTAAACAGTTTTTTCTGCCAAACAAGGCCTTCGTCGTTTTGGAACTTGTTGGAGAGTCATCCCAAAGGAAGCAGCTCGCGGCATTTTACTCCACTAGCGATGAGTTTCATACCAGTGATTCACTAGAAGGCCTGCTGATAGCCCAGACTACTGTGGCTAACCAACTAGAACAACTTGTAACACATCTCTGTAGGACTCTTCCTGAATATATGGTTCCTGCATTATGGATAGGGCTCCATCGTGTTCCTCTTACAACGTCGGGCAAGGTAAATCGACGAGTGTTACTTGCGCTAGCGGCTACCGCTGTCGAGCAGCAATACGGCGATCAAAAAGGAACTGTTACGAGCCTGGCAGAACAGACCATTGCTGAGGCCTGGAGCAAAGCCTTATCCATAGACTCCTCCAAAATAGGACCAGATGATAATCTGTTCAGCCTCGGTGGTGATTCAATAACAGCAATGAAGTTGTCTGCTATGTTCAGGCAACTAGGTTACTCGATCACAGTAGGGGAGATATTTCAGCATGCTACACTCTCTGAAATGGCTAAGCTTGTGGACACCCGGCGTGGATTAAATGGAATTGATAAGCCTCGTGCGTTACTCGTCGAACCAACACACCTCGCCAAGTTGCGTGCTGAGGCTGTCGAAATCTACGCCATCCCTCAGGATCAGATTCGGGATATTTATCCTTGCACTCCTCTTCAAAACGCTTTATTGATACTTTCAATACAAGAGCCAGGATCATATGTTTGCCAGCTTAACTTCACGCTTCCAGAAGATGTAGACATCTCCCGATTTCAAGCGTCATGGGACATAGTTGCGGCACATCACGATATTCTCCGTACTACATATATGCCGTCTTCAGATGGAAACTTCCATCAGATTGTCTTGGATATCGGCGTCGGGTGGACGACTTCTTCTGATATGCAAATTGAAAATTTTCTGGAGCAGGACGCAAAACAAATTATGCATCCTGGTGTTCCAATGGTCCGATTAGCAATCGTGTCGAAGCACTTTGTGCTTACTATCCACCATGCATCCTACGATGGCTGGGTACTTCCTAGAATATTACACGATGTCGAAAGTGTATATGCTGGCGTCAGTCCAGAACCGAGTATCAGTATCAAGAGCTTTGTTGAGCACATCACGCTTCAGCCGCGAGCGCACGCTATACAATTTTGGAAGAACCAGCTCTCAGGATCTCGCCACACCAAGTTTCCGCGTCTTCCATCCCCAACATATCGGCCTCGAGCAGATGGCGTGATAGAGAGATATGACTCGTTCAAGAGGAGATCTGACAGTGCAATTACAACCGCGACTATCATTAGAGCTGCATGGGCATTAGTTGTCGCCCGCTATTCTGATTCAGAAGATATTGTGTTTGGTGTGACTACCAACGGTCGAGGAGTCTCTCTCCCAGGTATTGAGCACGTAATGGGCCCGACAATTGCGACCATGCCTGTGCGAGTTGCCGTACCTTGCGAGCAACACGTCATGGAGCTTCTGCGACAAGTTCAAGATCAGGCAGCTCAAATGCTCGCCTTTGAACATTTTGGAATGCATAACATTCGTCAAGCATGTCCCGAAGCTGGAGAAGCTGGTGAATTCCAGAATTTGTTGGCCATCAATGCATCGTTGGATAAGAGTCCGTCACGTATTTTGAGTCCACAGAACTTGGTAGGGGAGCAGACCAACTTCCATACAATCGCTCTCACACTCGAATGCACAATTGATCCAAATGGTGTGACGTCCAAGGCCTATTTCGATTCTCGTGCTATAGAACGCGAACAAGTTTCACGAGTTCTGGGTCAGTTAGGCTGTGCCATTATACAGCTCAGCGAAGAAGACCCTAGCAAAAGGATACGAGATGTCAACTTGACTAGTAATGATGATATCAGAGACATAATGCGTTGGCATGAAGCACATTTACACCCTGTTGAAGGAAGCTGTGTACATGAGCAGACTGAAGAACGAGCAAAACTTCAGCCAGAGGCGTCGGCAATTTGTGCTTGGGATGGCGAGTTTACTTATCAGGCTCTGGCAACCATCTCGACTCAAATCGCGAAGACCATTAGCAAGCATGTATCTCCAGGAAGCCCAGTTACCGTATGCTTTGAAAAGTCAGCATGGGCTATTATTACCATGCTGGCAGTACTGAAGGCTGGAGCCGCATATGTACCATTAGATCCCACCAGTCCCAGGAGCCGACTGGAGACAATTATTGGTGATTTAAAGTGCAAACTAATCCTGTGTTCCGAAAATATGCAGCCACGGTTGTCTGATTTGGACTCTACTGTCATCAGTATCGGCCCTTCTTTGAAAGGTCTTGGAGTTTACACGGCAGACGATGCGGTAGTGCTCCCAAAGGTACCGCCACATAATCCGGCATTCATACTTTTTACATCTGGAAGCACTGGAAAACCTAAAGGAATTGTCATTGAACACCAAGGTTTTTGTTATGGTGCTCGCCATCATGGCGATTTCTTCAATATCGGACGCCACACTCGCGTGTTCCAATTCGCCTCCCACACATTTGACATCAGCTTCTCCGACATATTCACGACTCTGATCCGGGGCGGATGTGTATGTGTTCCGTCAGATCATGATCGTGTCAACAACCTGGCTGGCGTTATTACAAAGATGAATGCCAATTACGCCTTTCTAACCCCCACAGTTGCCAATACATTAAAGCCAGAGAATGTGATGAGCCTAAGGACGTTGGTGATAGGTGGTGAAGCACCAACACAGGACGTATTACGTAGATGGTCCGACAATGTTAACCTCATTGTGGTCTGGGGTCCAGCTGAATGCACTGTTTACAGTACTGGGCACAAACACACACGCGGCAATGATAACCCCGCCGGTATTGGAAGTCCAATTGGCGCTCATGTTTGGCTTACAGAACCAGATAATCCAAACCGTCTTGCACCTATCGGTACTGTCGGAGAACTCTTGGTAGAGGGGCCAATCGTCGCCAAGGGCTATTTCAACGACCCTGAAAAGACGGGGAAAGCGTTCATCATCAACCCTGACTGGACTAAGCTCCAGAATAGCAATGGTGGTCTTCGACGGTTCTACCGGACAGCCGATATGGGCCGTTATCTCTCTGATGGAAGTATTCTATTTGTTGGCAGACGTGACAATCAGGTCAAGGTACGTGGACAACGAGTCGAGCTGCCCGAAATCGAGCATCAGGCCAGGGCGCACGCGTCAGTCGAGCATTTCTTGGCTCTTTATCCCCGGCATGGACCTTTTAAAGACCACCTCACGGCTATATTTACCTTGTCCTATGAGAGACAGATGGAAAAACCAGCAGAGTCGTTTGAATTGCTATCCCCCGAGTCCATGAAAGTTGCCGCAGAGTCAATAACAGAGCATCTTGGGGCTCGCGTGCCTACATACATGGTTCCAACCACGTTTATTGGCGTAGAATCAATTCCATTAATGCCATCAGGAAAGCTAAACAGAGCCATGGCTGTGGACTGGCTGTTAAATATGGATGAAGATCTGGTTACTCGTTTACGAATTCGGACGGGAGACAATATCACAGAACCACCGCAGAGTGCAGTTGAGGAGAAGTTGCATCTCGTATGGAGCAGATGCCTAGGCATTGCTACAAATGAGATCGGAAGAAACAGTCTATTTCTAAGCCTAGGTGGAGACTCAATCAGCGCCATGCAGATCGTCTCTAAGTGCAAAGCAGAACTATTAGAGGTCTCAGTCCAAGATATTTTGCAGTGCAAGACAATATCAAAAATTGCGACTCGAGTAAAACATATAAAGTCAGCCTGGGTGGAGAAGCCAGTGGGTTTTATGGCCTCGGAGAAGACTCTCAACAGCCTCTCTCCTATGCAGAACATGTTTTTCCGGGCAACAAAGAAACTTGGTTCATGTCGCTTCAACCAAAGCTTTCTGCTGAGTTTACAATCACAGGTCTCTCCCGATCAATTACGAGATGCTCTGCAGTCCATAATTAAGACACACTCCGTGCTACGCTCACGATTCTCTTGGGATACAGAAAAGCATGAATGGTTGCAGCGCATATCTGAAAGTACCGAGGGCTCGTACCATCTCAGCTACCATTCTGAACTATCCACAAGTAGTGACGTGTTTCGCGTTATCGAGGAGACACAGCAGGCAGTCAATATCGAATGTGGTCCAGTTTTGTCCGCATCGCTGTCCAACTTGATGGAATATACCAATCGCCCATCGCAGATTCTGTTTCTCACCTGCCACCACTTAGTGATTGATCTAGTGTCATGGCGTATTATCCTTGAAGATTTGGAATCACTTCTAAGGTCGTCTGACCACGAGCTTCCCCCACAGTCAACGACCTTCGCCGCTTGGAATTCACTCATTCGTAGAATGAAAAGCCCTTCCATAACTCCAGAGGAGCTTCCCGCATCATGCAACGCGTACTGGGGGCTGATAGATAATACCTCGACGTACAAGGACCACGTCCTACTTTCATTCACCCTAAATAAAAATACAGAAAAGGCGTTGCTGGGGGTCTGTAACCAAGCATTCAACACAGAGCCTGTTGAGCTTATGCTGGCAGCGCTGATTCACTCTTTTAAGGAAACATTTGTTGACCGTTCACCGCCTGTTATTTTTTATGAAAGCCATGGACGCCATCCGTTGCTACCTGATGTAGATCTTTCTAGAACGGTTGGCTGGTTCACCACAATGTATCCGGTTACGATATCCTCCCCGGAATGTCCTAGCCTACTTGAAACCATACGAAGGACTAAAGATACCCTGAGAAATATTCCACAAAGAGACAAACTATCTGTAGGGCCTCTACCTATGGAGATTCTCTTTAACTACAGCGGTCGGTATCAGCAACTGACTAGGTCAGATTCTCTGTTTCACTCTTATGAACTCCCTGACGTCGACTTAGATTCAATGGGAGTTGACCAGCGCATGCAGCGATTTGCGCTGATTGATATTTCGGTTTCTGACCTTGGTAATTGCCTAAACTTTGGGTTTCGAGTGGATCGCAGAATGCCTCGCATGAACCAGATAAAGGACTGGGTGGCCGCCTGTGAAAGGACCCTGGTATATCTGCCTGACACATTAGCTATGCAGCCACAGCCCACATTGACCGATTATCCTCTTCTGCAGACATATCATGACTTAGACCACATTTTCCACAAAGGATTTGAAGATGCGAGAATTGGTCATATTGACACCGTAGAGGATGTGTATCCATGTACGCCGCTTCAAGAGCAGATGCTGATAGCCAACCAACACGATTCACGATTATATATTGTGCGAAGCATTTGGGAGTTGACTGCACACGACGGTGTCCCCTTTGATCCACTCAAGTTCGAGGCCGCATGGGTAGAAGTAGTTCGCAGACATGACATCTTGAGAACCCGGTTTGTAGCGGGGGCTGTATCAGGCCATTACCAGGTTGTGTTGCGAAAGCCCGCTACTATTGTTAAATTATGGAAAAGCGAGCGCTTAGCAGGAACAGAAACACTGATGCGGCAGCCATCACTGCATTTGAATTCATCGGAATGCCCTCATAGGTGGGATTTGGTCATAGAGTCAGATGGTCGTGTATATGCGCAGTTGCAGATATGTCATGCGATCATTGATGGGCTTTCAGTTGCGATCTTACACCATGAGCTCTCTTGCTTCTACCAAGGTGTACAACCCCCTTCAAAGCCGACACCGTTTAAGTCTTTCGTGAACTATCTTCAGACACGACCAACTACCGCGGATGATCAGTACTGGTCCGAGTATTTAAGCACGGCAGAGCCTTGCTATGTCGGTGCCCCGTCTATTGACCCAAAGCTCTTGGCTACACGCCAGAGGTTCCGAATCCAGGATGTCAACGTCATCCGTCCGGGTCAGCTCCTTGAATTTTGCAGTAAAAAAGGTGTCACTCCATCTATCGTATTCCAAACAGCGTGGGCCATGGTTCTCCGTCATTTCTCTACATCCGATAACGTCTGCTTCGGGTATGTAGTCGCTGGACGCAGCGCTTGGGCGGACGGTGATCAAGATGCAATTGGGCCGTTTATTAACTTCCTGAGCTGTCGGGAGAATATTTCCACGGCTCGCACCTATGACGAAGTTATGGATTCCCTTCAGACTTCATTCTTGAGCAGTCAGAGCCATCAATATTCCTCTGTGAACCAGGTGTATCAAGAGGCCGCCACGAACGAGCGCCAATATAATACCGTGGTCAACTTCCAAGGCTCAACCATGAATGAGAAGGATAGTAGAGCAGCCCTCCGCTTTATCCAGATATTTGCGGAGGATCCAATGGAGGTGAGCTTAATTCATATAACCGTTACTCCCATCTAGATTTCACAGATATACTAATCGCTTAATATAGTGGGACTTGCTTCTCCGTGTTGTAAAGCAGTCCGAAGACAAGTTTGCGGTGACATTAGAGTATTGGGAGCCCAATATTACCGCTGATATCGCAGCATCAATCGGAGTACTTTTAAACAAGACTTTACAGAGCATCGTGGGGTGATCTTATTTTACCTGGGCAGGACTCGGTGTTGCTAGTAGGTGGATTGTAATAAGAGGGGCACATGTATGATAGTAACAGTTTCTAAGCACCTCTGAGGTCCTGTCATTTAATTCGGTGGTGTTGTGAGTCACTGTTTTATAGAATCAATATAATTAAGCTATACAAGACATATATCTCAAACCGAGCTTGACTTGTAAGTAAGGATGGCAAAGTCAACTTTAATTAATACCATCTCAATTTAGCCATCTAGAGATTCTCTTCTCGTCCCAGGCCTAACTTTATATTATGAATCTCCATCTATTCGCAGTACCCATGACTATTGTGATATTTCTCTTTTTGGTACATCTCTAGCTACCCTAGAGTTTCGTGAAAACAAGCATTTAATGTAATTCTCTGCCCTATTCTTGTCTGATCTGGTGTCAGTTTATTTTTATATCGCTATATTAAGAATTCGATATTTCGAAAGTCACCCATTACAAGATACAGTAATATAGTGCTATTCCTCATGATAGAACTCCAAAAGGCAATTTGCATGCGAATGAACTGATGGGGAAATCCATGCCGCTTCATAATGCGATGTCAACAAACAGAAAATCAACAGATGAACAACTTCCTGCCTCGAGACTGAAGTCTCGAAATTAAATCTGGGTGTTTGAGATTCTACCGCTTGAATAATATTTTTGAAGATATGCTTCTTGTGGCCTACAGTAAACATTGGGAGCAGACAAACACAATTGAAACACGGCTGGTATTATCGTGACTAAAACTATCATCTACAGAAGATGGCATGCATTCGCGATGCTCCGCATATATCCAATCAATGGATCTAAATATCTATCCAAAATTTGGAAATGTGACTCTACAACTCATCCCGATCCCCCTCCTGGCTGCCCCAGCGATCGCCTTCGCGAATACCACTAGTGACCCAGCTAGTGATGATCTCGTAGGCCAGTGTCGCAGCAGCAAATGCTGTATCACCACCAGGGGTGTCGAATGGAGGTGAAACCTCTACAATGTCAGCCCCAACAACATTAAGGTCCCTTAGACCAGAGAGAATGCGAATCATTTCGCGTGTTGTCCAGCCACCCGTCTCCGGGGCTCCGGTGCCTGGAGCAAAGGCAGGGTCTAGCACATCGATGTCGATGCTCAGATATACGGGAGCCTCAACGCCGATCCGGTCCCGAATCAGAGATATCACGCCTTGGACACCAATATCGTCAATATCCTCGGCGCCAATGCGGAAGAAGCCCTGCTCGTCGTCGTCGAGGTAGCTGCGCCAGTCGATGCCAGACAATCGCGTGTGGAGACCCGCGTGAACCGAAGATGAGTTGCGGACTAGGCCCTCCTGATGAGCCATCCAGAACATAGACCCATGATTGAAGTCAGCCGGCCCGGCCACAGACGACGGATAGGACGACGGGTGAAGGGTATCGAGATGAGCATCAAAGTGGAGCACGGCGACGGGGCCATAGAGTCCCTTCAAAGAGCGGAGAGCCGGCAACGATAAGGAGTGATCTCCCCCAAGAACAAGCAGCCTGGGATGGAGAAAACGGTCGCTGTGGGCGGGTGCTCGGTGGCCCAGCTCCTCAAGGGCCATGGTCATCTGCTGGAGAGCGACTTTGTTGTCTATGGGTGTCACGGGGATGTCGCCGCAGTCGAGAACCTTTGCCCATGACATATACGGGTTGATTCCTACACGATGGTGAAAGCTTCGGGATGGGAGATGCCGCGCGGAAGCAGTTCGAATGGCCCGTGGCCCTAGCCGTGCTCCTGCTCTCACCCTCTCTCGTTAGATTGCTGCTCACGCTTTGGAAAGGAAATGATATTATTCACCGGGACGGTACGTAACTGCAGAGTCAAAAGGAGCTCCGATAATGGCAATGTCAAATAAAACGTCGGGTTCGGTGAGGCAGCGGGTGTAATCCAAATGACCGAACGTGTTGATCCCAGAGAAGGCCCACTACAACCAGGCAGCACACCAATGTATTAGAGTGTAATCAACAAAATCGATCGCCAAGCATCGAGTATTCCGGAGAGTGAGGGAAAACATACATCACTACCCCATTTTGCTTGCAGTTCCTCCTGTCGTGAGTCTACATGTGAATTTGTTGCGATGCCGTACTTACCAAGTCCGCACAGAAGGAAGAGGCAGTGGAGGATCTGCATCATGGTCAAGCTGAATGAGATGGCGCTTCCAACAATGCATCATCATCGTCAACAAGACATGATGCCAGCTAATGGGAAATGAATAAATAGATGTCCACAATGCAAAGGGAAGTGAGGAATGGCGGCCTAAAAATGTAGGGGGGCCTGAGCAAGGTGGTTGGCCTAATAGGCCATGCTGGGGACCGAAGTGACGCAAGGTTCTTACTTGCGTCCATCCATAAAAGATCACATTAATAATTTGGTCTAAAGAGATATTCCTATCGGGAATATGTTACAGGCTTAATGTTGCGGACAGCACTCGTCAACCCTATCTGCGCCCCCGGGGTTGGCCAACCACTTCATACCCAGCAAGCCACATTGATCTCGATGAGGGCCAACTGCATTTGGATCAATGTTGTTGCGCAGTACTTTCAGTTGGTTGGCGTGAATGCTTCCTTGCCTCCGTAGCCGTTTGTAATGTCGCCATCCTTCTCTATCTCCCCTCGTTTCTAATTCTTTTTGTCATGACTGCACTACGGCACATATCAGTGCTGTACTCTCGCGATGTTTCTTCATCGATTCAATCTCACCCGGCAATATGTCTTCATTAGGAATCGTCGAGGTTGCCAACGCCTCATCTCTCATCTCCGAGATGTGCGCCATACGAAGCATTTTCAAGAAGTCAAAGCCCATTTTCAATCTGCATATGCCCCAGCATTTAGCAAGCCCAGTCAAGCTTCCCAGCCATCTGCTTGTCCTACAGTATCCCTTGTGGCTGTCAAGATCGGGGTTCGCGGCTCTCTAAAGACAAATCCGGTTTCTCGTATTTCCATAATCAACACGGCTACAGGTCATCAAGAAACTATCAAAGCAAACGATCACTCTCAGGATAGCTCCCCACAGTGGTCGCCTGATGGCAAACAGTTAGCATTTCTCTCTGACCGACTTGAACCAGGAGTGTTAGGGGTGTTTACAATGGAGACTTCACGCCTTGGTGACCGTGATGCGGCTCCGTCCGCCATAGCGTCTCTCCCAGGCACTGCAGAAGCTTTTTCGTGGTCCCCGGATGGCTCGCTTCTACTTATTCGGGTCGCTGAGCATGGGGCCGACCAAGCGGCTGCATATGGGTCAGACCGCATGGGGTCCCGGGGTGGTGGAGACGAACCCTCTTGGTTACCAGACGTCGAGACTTGCAGGCAAGAGACTGGCTGGAGATCGGTGTGGATATACGAGCTAGGCTCAGGTCAGCTTCATCGAGTGAGCAATCCCGGCTTAAACGTGTGGGAGGCTGTATGGCTTGGTCAAAGTCGCTTGCTCGCTATAGTCTCTGACTCACCCTCCGAAGATGCGTGGTATGAACCTTCTCTAGCTATTATAGATGTGCAAACTTGCCATCATCGTACAGTTTATCGTGGAAAGCAGCAATTGGGGCTCTGTGCGGCAACTCCGTTAGGTCAAGCAGCAGCTTTTGTTGATTGCTTGAGCAGTGATCGCGGTGGGGTCGCAGGAGAAGTTGTGTTATTTCATCCCGAAGAGATGGAATTTCAGCGACTGAATTTGAACTCGGTAGATGTCACGCATCTCCAGTGGTTTGACGAGGAGCGCCTTTCATTCATGGGACTGCGGGGAACTCAGACGGTCGCTGGGCACTATTACCGATCTACTGGCTATGTTGAGGAACATTGGGTGTCTGATCAAACCTGTGGTCCTCTATATCCAGAGGGAGCCGTTACCAAGGATGGAGAGTTTGTCCTTGTATCAGAGAGCTGGAATCAGTATCAGCAGCTGGACATTGTTCGCAACGGCCAACACCGGACGGTGTTGTCCTGGGCGCATGAAGGCAGTCGCTGGTTGCAATCCCAGCTAGGGCAGATGCAGAGTATGACATGGAAAGCCCCAGATGGCCTTCAGATCCAAGGCTATCTCGCTCTACCTTCTTCACACCACAAACCACCCTATCCACTGATTCTCAGTTCTCATGGGGGGCCTGTCTGGACATTTCGTAATACCTGGGAGATCTCTTCGCCTCTTGTCCCCCTACTCGTTTCTCAGGGCTATGCCGTGTTGTCTGCCAACCCACGGGGCTCGACTGGCCAAGGACCAGAGTTTGCTGCCAAGATTTTAGGAGACATGGGCGGTATGGATGCTCAGGACCTGCTATCTGGCGTCGATGCTATGGTTGATCGTAGAATTGCAAACAAAGACCAGCTAGGCGTCATGGGTGTGAGCTATGGAGGCTATATGGCCGCATGGCTTCCGACCCTTAGTCCATGTTTCCGGGCTTCTGTGCCCATTGCGCCCATTACCAATTGGTACTCGTACCATAATACGTCAAATATCGGCCGATTCGACGAGCTTTTCTTCCAGCAGAGCCCCCAGGAGCCAGACAATTTGTATCATCACCGAAGCCCGGTCATGTTTGCTGGTAAGTATCCGACGCCTATCATGCAAGTGATCGGAGGGAAGGACCGCTGTGTACACCCATCACAGGTCATCGAGTATGATCGCGTTCTAAGAGCCAAGGGGGTGGAATCCGTCCTTCTCGAGTACCCGGAGGAAGGACATGGAATTCGGCGATTCCCGGCATATATTGACTTTAGCGCTCGAGTGCTGGATTGGTTTAATGACCATCTTCTTCGATAAAGGGTCGTGGGTTGACGCAAGTTTGCATGCTTTTCGATTTTAAAAGAACTCTAGAATTATGTAAAGAGTTGAAAGGCAGTTGAGGTTATAACTGTAGTCATTTATATATGAAGAACTCGTGCTGTCTCTTATTCGCGTGTGTTGGCTATCTCTGTCATAATAGTATTAACTGCCAGTGAGACCTACATGGCCATTGTATCAGTTAAGGCAGTCCGTAAATACTCTGGCAGCTGGCCATTATAGAACAATATCGGAGGCGGGCTATCTCCCTCCATGATGAGCCCATCCTCTTCTCGCTAGGTGTTGATATCGGCCCCTGGCCATTCTCTTGAAGTGTTTATTCTAAATAAAGTTGCTTAGGGATGACTTGGTACATCACGCACCGATAATAGCAAAGCCACGAATCCGGTTTACAATTCACAAGGGAAATCTGGCTGGGCTACGGAAATGAGGACGGCGACATTGCCTATCAATTTAGTTTATAATATCAAAGTTGAGATAAGTTCTCTTTCATGACGCGCTGCAGACGAAAATCGATGACATGTTTTTTTCACTGCACTTTCAAGTCTCACGACATTGTACAGCCGATTTATCCATGTATATTTTCTTATGTCTAAAGTTCCGTTTTCATTGACTAATAGTTGCTTTCACTCAGCCTAAGCGTATTTTACATGGTTTCTTGGCAGTATTTGTTTCTATTTACTAGCATGAATACAGAATCATTGCTTCTATAAGACAATACAGACTCAGGCTCCGTTAACCTCCTTGAGCTTACTCATGATTTGTATCGACAACTTGTTAAGGGAATTATTTGCAAGAAGCTCAAGGATCGGGATGGTATGGTTGAACTTGCGGAAGATCCAGTTACGCATCTCGACCGCCACTAATGAGTCCATGCCATATTGCGATAATGTTTTGGATGGTAGAACATCATCTACAGATATCATGCACAGTCCCGCGACCATGGCCCTCAGTGCGCCGCATATTCTCTCTGTACCGTCCTCAAATGATAGGTTTGATATGTCGGCTAAGTTATCACCGCCCTTTTCATCTGCCTGACTGTCTGGGGATGCTGTGAGGTGCCGGAAATGCGAAAACATGGGCCGCCGCAGGTTTCCAAGGGCCGCATCAGTCCAAGTTCCCAGTCCCGTAACGACCTGGTTCTCCCCAGCGGAACGACGCGGGCGGAGGATGCTATGCTCTATCAACGCAAGAAGCTCCTGCTCATTCGTGCCAGCGAATCCTTGTCGTGTCATGCTTTGGGCGAGTTCTTGATTCTCTGCTACGTGGCCAACGCCAGTGATAACTCCCAGATCCAAGGAGACTCCCGGAAGCCCTAGCTTATTCCGGTATTCGGCAAATGCATCTAGGAACGTATTGGCCGCGGCGTAGTTAGCCTGGCTGGCGTTGCCTATGACTCCATTCATTGATGAGAGAAGGGTGAAGAAGTCAAGTTCATGTGCCAATGCGTTGTGAAGAGCTAACGTGCCCTGGACCTTGGCCCGAAGACCTTGCTGGTATTGATCAAGGCTCATCTTGTTGAACATGGCGTCCTATAATACAGTCAGTAAAATTATAAATTAGCCGTTGTACATTCTGTTTAAGAACTACCTTGAGAAGCATGGCACTGTGAACAACGCCCTTGATTGATGGCAGGCCGGCCGAGCTCGCCGACAAAAGAAGTTGTTGGACCTGGTCGGTATCCGCAACATCACAAGCCTTTACGTGCACTCGAGCGCCTTGGCCTTCTAGTTCACGATGGATTTGCTTGGAGATTTCGCTTTTATCGCCGCTTCGGTTGGCAAATATCAAGTGTCTAGCGCCTTGTTGTATCATCCATCTAGCGATGGTACGACCTAGACCTCCAAGGCCACCTACTATGAGATACGAGGCATCGTCACGGAGAGACTTCTGTTGGGTCCGGCGGGGAGGAGCCTGTTTCAAAAAGGTCAGTAAAGTGACCAGTATGAGTATCAGAAGACAATTAACAAGGGGGAACGAACATTGACTAGATCTGTTAGCGACGTAACTGACACTAACTTTCCAATGTGTTTTCCTGATTGCATCAGTTGTAAGGCCTTGGGTATATCGGACATAGCATAGGATTTAACAGCAGACGGGGTCGAGATGCAACCCGTCTCCAGTAACTCCAACACTCTTCCCCAGATCATACCACATGTCGCCGGTCTCTCACGAATGAGATCTACCAGGTCAAACGTCGCGAAAGTCACGTTCTTGGCAAACTGCTGCATCTCTAGACGAGTATTCACAAATATGTCTCTTTTTCCCAGTTCGATAAATCGTCCAAATGGACCGATACAGTTCCATGTTAGTCGATGTGCCTCCCCAGCGACGGAGTTCAAAATCACGTCGACACCTCGGTTTCCTGTCATCGTCATGATGCCTGCAGCGAAGCTACCATCACGACTAGAGAAAATATGATCTTCCCGGACATTGTAATTATCGAGTATGAACTTCTTTTTTTCGAGGGACCCTACTGTCAAGAAGATCTCTACACCTAGGAGCTGGCATATCTCAATAGCTGCTTGTCCTACACCGCCGGTGGCAGCATGGATGAGTACCGTCTCACAGGCTCGCACCCTGGCCAACTCAAGAAGAGAGTAGTATGCTGTAACGTAAGCCACGGGAAGCGCTGCGGCTATAGAAAAGCTCATTTCGAGAGGAATTCTCCGCATAATCGACGCCTTGGGTTGAGCTTTTGTTGCAAAGGAGCCTAGATGCAAGCCTGCAACCCTATCTCCGAGTGTGAAGCCATTTACAGACTTTCCAACCGCGGTGACAATGCCACTGCATTCACCACCCAGTCTTTCGACTCCAATCTGTCCAAGAGCCATCATGACATCTCGGAAATTCACTCCCGATGCTCTAACTTCAATCTCAATGCAGTCATCATCAACACTCTGGCTCAACGAATCGTCGTCGACCCAGCGAATCGAGTTTATGAGGCCTGGTATTCCCAAGTCCATTCGCAATGGTCTATTTGGCTGTAGAAGTGGCTGTTCAACGGTAACATCCCCCGTTATGGTAGAAGTGATATGTGTATTGACTTCCTTATCCTCCAGCAGACGGGGGATCATCAGGCTGCCTTTGACTTCGCGAAATTCCATGTCAATATCTTCGAGGTTACTCCAACTGATACCAAAGCGATTGATTGAAAGTTTTGTGAGAAGAGCTACGGTTTTGTCTACTGCCAGCTCAGTTTCTCCATCTAAATCGAGCGTCACGATAGTGGTTGTGCCGTTCTCAGAACGAATTGTCCGCGCCATGCCCGTTGCAATGTTGGCTAAGGGATTATTGGAATAGGCTCCACGTGTCACCCATAAAGCGCCGACACTTTTAGTGAAAACATCTTTGCAAAATTTGAATTGATCTTCGGAAGGATGACTCAAAAAGTGACCTGAGAGGTCCGCCAGAACGATACATACCATACCGCTAAGATTGACTTCACCCATGATAGCGACATTGACATCAAAGCCATGTCCGGATAGCTGGTCCGCTAGAAGGCGAGCTAGATCCATCTCTTTGGAGTTATTATCACTAAGAAGAATGACCACGGGAGCAGGACTATGGATTTTTGGTGGCCCAGCGACAGAAACCATAATTTTCTTGGAATCATTGTCACTGTCAGGACTGTCTAGCACCTTTTGGTGAAATGCTGAAAAACCAACACCATGAAGAATTGGTTGCCAATCTACCTCTATGTTGCTGATTCCATTTACAACGGAATTGCCATTGACCTGCAATGGTGAAGATACGGATTGCGAAGACGTTTCTATCACAACGACCTTGCCATTGATCCGCAACAACCGACGCAAACCTAATGCACTGGCTTCTGTAACAGCATCAGCTGCCGTTATTCCTTCAACAACAACAAGATCATATGAAGCCGGCTTCCACTCGTCCTGGTGGAAGTCGATACTGAAATCGAAGAAACGATTGTCGACATCAGCAGCCAGCGACTGCAGAAGAGACTGCGCAAGGTCACGACTATCCGGACTTGAAGTACAGATGTCACATCGTGCCAGTAGTGGCACATCATTCTCAGCGCCTCCAAAAGCTCGGATCATGGAAGAGAACGACGCGGAAATAATATGTTGGTTGATCCACAGAACGCTCATATGTGGGTTTTTGAAGCCAAGCTGACTGAAAAAGCCTTCAAGCTTGTCAGAAGGACCTTGAAGATCTGTTCCGGCATCAAAAGGGTGAAAGTCCGGATCAATTCCCCAAGAGAGATTCCAAGCCATATTTTTAGACTCCGTGTCTGTTTCACCAACCTGGTCCCTAGCCAATGTTTTGCATTCTAGGCCATTAATGTATCCGTAAAGACTCGTTGGGTGATCACTACTGTCTGTAATCCGAATGGACGACTCGAGCTTGCGAGGTTGGCCGATTGTGTTAAGCGCGTATACTCTTAATTGTTCCCCAGAGACAGTTGGCATTTTAGAAGAGAAATATATGTCTTTGATTGACACTGGAACTGCTGGATCGATCGGACCACGGCCATCAGCAACTGCTGCTGCTGCTGCCGCTGCCAGCATCGGATGCAGAATGCTGTCTATGGTAGCTGGATGAACTGGAATGGGGTGTTGAAACTTGGAGGGCATCACTTCCGCAATGTTAGGTACACTTAGCGTGGCCACGCATTCATTGATGCCAGTGTGAGCTTTGGTGATATTGGCAAATGTAGGGCCATAGTCCAGCCCAGCCTCTCGGAGCTCATTATAAAGACGCTGCACATCAACAGGACGTTGACAACGTACTGCAGCCTCCTTGACTTTGTAGATTTCTTTCGCTACCACTGCTTCATGTACAGCTTCAACATTAAGCTCGCTGCTAGGAGAGGGTTTGACCACGCATATCAAACCATGGCAATGCTCCGTCCACAAGTTATCATGAGTGACGGAGTATATGGAGAATTCATTCCAGATTTCCGAAGTCCATTGTGTCCCTTCTCGGTAGGGTCGAAGCGTCACTGTAGTTTCTACTTCCCCTGACTCTCGAGGAATAACTAACGCTTGTGGGATGATGACTTCGCGAAGCCGGTATCCCCGTATCGTAACTCCAGCACGGTATGCAAGCTGATGAGCAGCTTCAATCGCCATAGCGATAAATCCACCTGCAGGGTACACCATATTATTTTGAATCCGGTGATCCTGTATCCATGGTACCTCGGTCAACCGGACAATGTTCCTCCATCGTGGCTCAAGTGGGTTAGAATTCCTATCTTCCACCCCCAAGACATCCGTCCGTGGAAATATGCGCTGTCTGTAGACTTTGCTTATTCGGCCTTCAGCCCAGAACGATTTGCTATAATTCCACGCATATGCAGGAAGGTCGGTCAAGCACCGTAGGGAGGTCTCGCAAGGTAGCCGGTTGATTTTGGATAGATCTACAGGAACACCTTCCGTTGCCAGTTTTGCCATTGCATCAAGACTTGTTTCGACGGCATTCTTGTTTCTAGAAAATGGTGAAACGTAAGTAATCTTAGCTTTTTTCAGCTTTTGATCTGCAGCCAGAATCTGTTTAATCGGGCCAGCTAGAGCTGAGTGAGGTCCTATCTCAACGAGCATGTCAATCTTCCGGTCATCATCCACGGTGCTATGGCACATTTGGGAAAGCGAAGTGGAAAATTTCACCGGTTTTAGCAAGTATGTGACCCAGTATTGAGGTCCCAGATTAGCTGGATCAACCTTCCCACCTGTTACCGACGAGTAGAAGTCAATACCACGGTCCTCCGGGGCCTCGATCTTCGGAATACAGGCCAGATACTCGTCTCCGATAGCATTCATATGATGAGAATGATATGCTACATTGACTCGCAGTTTGCGAGCAAACACGGTACTATGTTTTTTCTGTAGCAGGGTATGCAATTCATCGACTGCGGCGGAATCCCCAGACACAGTAACATTTGATGGACTGTTCTCGCATGCAACACACAAACGCCCCGTCTGGAGATCCTGAAGAAGCGGCTCAATCTCTTCCTTTCCAATTGCAACTGCCATCATAGCACCACTATTCGGCAACTTGCCCGGATGGTCCAAGCTAGCAGCAACAATGCCCCGGTAGTACGCCGCAGTCATAGTTGCGTCAAGTGGCATGGCCCCTATACAATACGCTGCGGCAATTTCACCACTAGAGTGTCCAGTCACTGCAGTGGGAGCAACATTCCAGGAAGACAATAGATCTACCAAGGCGCATTGGACTGCAGTGCAGATTGGCTGACTGAACTCTGCTTCGTTGACCCGCGATTCGTCTGCTTCCTTGAGTAGCTCATCTGATGTAGAATTAGCAATATGGTTCCGGACCCGTCATTACGCTAGGAACAGGTAAGCATCTACCGATGAGATCCCATGAAGCTCCAAGACTCTTCAATTGATCGCGTGATCTTTCCAAGCTTTGGCGATAGACAGGAAAGGTGTCCAGAAGGTCGATTCCCATCCTAGCCCACTGAGCTCCTTGCCCTGTAAACACAAAGCCCAGAGACGGCACTTCCGACCTCGCCTTGGTAAATTTGAAATCCTCCTCTTTCAAAGACTCAATAATCTCCTGTGAGCTGCAAGCCACGACAGTAGCTTTATATGGAAAACTTGATCTCTTACGATGCAGAGTATAAGCAAGGTTGTCAAGAATTGATTCAGTTATTTGTCGCTGCTTCAAGTACTCCACTAAGCCTTGAGCTTGTCTTTTTCCAGCCTCTTGGTCAAAGGCTGTGAGGTGGAACAGACGTTTTCTTCCAGGCGAGTGGACTCCGTTGTGAAGTTTCCTAGGAGTTGTGTTGTTAAAGACTGCAACGGTTCCATTCTGTAGTTGCAACCCCGTTTCGCTGCCATTCTGTATCACATCGTGTATGCCAGTTTTAGTGATCCCATTGCTATTGCCATGTTTGTTTGCATAATGTGATGTAGTTTTTGTTGACAGGAAGGCTCTCGTGTCCTCGTAATCTCTTAAAAAGGTGACAGGATCCTCAAGAATTACGTGGGCATTCGTTCCACCATATCCAAAGCTATTCACGGAAACTCGACGTGGGCCATCTTTGATCCACGGACAAAGCTCTGTCGAAACCTACAAGTAGTAGCGGGGTTAGGGTTGTGACAATGACGGAACTGGTGGTTATTACAAACACCAATAGGCACTCACTTGAATATTCCAATCCTGCATTGGTATTTTGCTATTTGGCTGTCGGAAGTTTCTGCTGGGCAATATGACCTGATTCTCTAACATCAAAATCGCTTTAATCAGCCCTGCAATGCCGCTCGCCCCTTCCAGATGACCTATGTTGCTTTTTATGGAGCCTATCTTCACTGGTGAGTGTGGTGGCCGACGTGATCCAAAGACCGTTGCTATAGCCCCGGCTTCAATGGGATCTCCAGCCTGAGTACCTGTCCCGTGAGCCTCAACAATATCGGTATCTAAAGGGTCCAGTCCTGCCTTGTCGTAGGCACTTTGTATCAACGATTCCTGAGCAGCTCTACTAGGAAAGGTGATACCAGGAGTTTTTCCGTCTTGATTAGATGCTGTATTCCGCACAATGGCACGAACATTATCTCCGTCTTGTAGAGCTCGCTCCAGAGGTTTTAGCATTATGCATCCTACTCCCTCTCCTCTGCCGTAGCCCTGCGCACGCTCGTCGAAACTGTAGCATCTTCCCTCCGCAGACAGAAACCTAGCAAGACAACGTCAGTCTTCATGGACCTCAGCGTGTGTGGTGAGAAAAGAAAAAAGAAGCAGGGTTAGATACCCCATGGCACTCATTGAATTCAATAGATCACTATTGAGAATCACACTACTTCCTCCTACTACTGCCTGGTCTGCATCACCAGCCCATACCGATCGGCAGGCAAGGTGAAAAGCTACCAGACTCGCAGAGCATGCTGTGTCCACTGTGACACTAGGTCCCTTGAAGTCGAAAACATATGATAATCTGTTGGAAATGATAGATCTAGAATTGCCTGCATTCGTCGCCTGATACATGGGAATTGTCTCTGGGTCGCGATATAAGAGTTCGGGATAGTCAGCACCGAAAGTGCCGACGAACACGGACGTGTTGCTACCGACAGCCTTGGAGAGAGGGATTCCACCTACGGAAATGGAATGTCAACATGGTTGATACGCGAAATAATGTACCTAAATAGAATATGATATGATAATACATACTGTTCTCTAGTGTCTCATAACAACATTCGAGAAGCATACGTTGCTGGGGGTCTAGACACTAGTAGCTAAATGATCAGGTTCAATTTGCTATATGCCACAGCAAAACTTTCAATCGCATAGCCACATGTGGGGGATTCTTACAGCCGCTTCATCTTCTCTCATTCCAAAAAAAGCGGCATCAAATTTGGCCAAGTCATGCTGAAGAAAGTGGCCACCTTGTACGTTGGACTAAGAACAAGCTATTGTTAGGTCGGAAATCTTTGTAGTAACGGCACCACGCCATCAAACCATTGACGTACAGTTCCCTTCCTCGCTGGATCAGGGTGATAGAAAGCATCCTTCGCCCACCTCGACTCCGGGATTGGAGACCACGTTTCTCTTCCCTCTGCAAGAAGTTTGTATAGGTTCTCGATATTGGATGCATCGCCAGGGCCACGAAATGCCATTCCCACCACTGCAAGTGGCATGACTTTGCATTTAGATGTATGTTCGTTACTGTCATGGCCGACTTGGCCGTTTGTGGAGGCCTTCTGAGCCATGATGCCACTATTCACTGTTGTGCTAGACTTTTGAGAACTAAAAATTAAAGGTGTTGTCAAATGTAGTAGCATCAATTCCGTTCAGATGATGCAAATTATGGCGGTAGTTAGATCCAATTTATTGCTACTCCCCAACCCAGCTTTTGAACATGCTAGTAAAGCCTCCTTCAAACCACCTCACAGAACATTAATATTTACTTGCTATTTTCTTCTTGCATAATTCATTACGTGTTAGTATAAGAGAGATCTGAGATTGTCGCAGTCTAGTCTGGTGGTTGTTGGAGGCCTTACGGTATGGGCAGCCTTATACTGACGTGTCCATCTCAATGGTAGACGATTCTCTACACACAGCCCAAAATAAGATCAGATCATGATATCACTAGAGTTTAGTTAATATAGCGAAACACACTCCATATTCCAAGTTTATTGTCAGCTTTTTGGGGCATGGAGCCCAGACAGGCGGTTAGGATCTAGCCAATTATTAGGTTGTCATATGTATGGTGAAGTGCATGAGGAATCGGGGGTTTAAGGTGATGCGTTAGTTGCCGTAGTGAATAATTGACACTAGGAAAGTAGATGGCGACCCAGACACCTTGAAAAACATTGACCATTTTCCATCGACCCTCTTCTTTCGTCGGCATAATATATTGAAGTGGACTGTAGGCTGATGGATAAGGAAATTGACTTCCGAAGATATATACTTTAAGGTATCTAGGAATAGATCTATCGATTATAATTGATAGTTATCTTAGCTATTTTCGGCACTGTAGCATGCAAAATTATGTATCCTAGAGTGTCATATCCAACTCGGGCTTAATCAAGGTACTTCGCTGCGCCGTTCACTTTAGTGGCTATAAATCGTCTATACATTTGCCAACTTACCGAGATAAAACAACCATATTACCATTATCGAAGCGAACTCCTTAGACCTATAGCCATCACATATATACGACATGCGTGGCGTTCCTCGAGTTCTGTAGGCTCACTATGCAACAACGCCCAGGGTTTCTTTCATGAGCCACGCCGCTATCAATTAAGATGATTACTATATCTCGAGTGCGCGCTTAGCAGCTAAACCCGCCACTGAGCCTTTTTCCTAACAAGAGTGCCGAGTCAGGAGGAGCACCATCCTCACACATTGGAAACCAATTCCGTAGTAGACCTTTACAAATCATTTTCTCCATAATATGGAGTCGATGGATTTCTATAAGTGTCATTGATTTTACCATTGCACATATAAATTCGGGACAGTTCAACAGGGTATAGAATCTTCCATGTTAATAATCTCCGTAGTTGGTCACTTCACTAATATTAGCTACCCTGTAGCTCCTTCATCGTATTGCTAGACGGACATCTTTGTGCCTAGTTGTGCACCAGCAAAAGTCGCCTACTTAAAAGAGCTAGTCCGCGGGTAATTGTTCCTAGGAGCTTTTAGTATGCTCGAATTGGCGGTCCGATTGGGGTCCTCTTCGTTGATTTTAGCCCCGATTTGACTTGACCAGATGTGGCTGTCGCGTGGAAGATCTTGCCTGAGATTTAGTATGATTAGAAGTGTAGGATGCAAAATCGGGGTCTTTGTGACATGGAGCTGATCCTCCTTTTCTCGTACATTAGATACACCGGTCACCGGAGAAGACAACGCTGAACAACAAGGCTTGTTGAGATAACACAAGCAGTCCGTAAGATATCCCTAGATACGTAATAATATTCTTGGATATTCCATGTAGGAAGTAAAAAGACCAATTGTAAGCGGAAAGGTAGCTTAAACACGAGGAGGCTGCAAATATTGCTTTGTACGACACATCTAGCACTACCTAGCTTCTTCTAAGCAAGGGACTCTTGTCTTAGTGGAGCAAAACGGCTGACGACTTGTAGGGCTGTGGCCTCTATGAAGCTAGCCTAGCTTGAAGATTTCTTTCAAGCGGCTGTGCCATGTCCCATTACGGCTTCCTTCGCTTGCTGCAAAAAAAAAAAATGGCGCAGAATCCATTCCGCCTTACCAAGAGGAGTCAAAATCACTCAATCCCAGCTAGTGCTAATCCACTGGCAGGCAGCATCACTTTAATTTTTATATTATGTATTTTGCTAGTCGGAAAATTAATGTAAAAGAACAGGCTTATTGTTCCATAGATCTCAGGGCTGGACCGGGTGCAGGGCGCAAATGCAATACACATGCGGCCTGGTCATACAAAATGGGAGGTATGTTCATGCCGTTGAGCTACCCTGGACCGCCAAACATGATGCCAATCTCTCTAATCCACACCAACTGATTTGTTAGCAGCCGCTCAACCGCTCCACCGCCGCACCTAATGCAAGGCAATCTTATGCATAGGGGTCTATATGCTTACAAGACGCCTGTCAAGGGACGGGTAGTGACATCTTCGAAACGCCGCTCCCGAACTAGCCCCGATTTCCCTTATTCAAAGCGAGGGCTTGCAGAAGTGCTCTCAGAGAATGGCGCCAAAGGACAGAGGAGAGAATGATCGGAAGTGTGAGCGGTCTCAGCTGTGGCTGTGATATTGGCCGAGTCGGGTACATGATCCATGCTGGCCGTTTCTTACGCGGGCGGGTCATTCAGATCCAGATCTTGCCGCCTCCGCCACAGTGAAACTAGTTTGTTTCTTATTTTCTTCCCTTTGCTTTTTCATTTCCCCCCTTCTCCCAGCTGTGGTTATGCATTGCTCTGTGGAAGTAGTTATATCTGTATGTATAATAGAATAAGTTTCGCGCCGTTTTTGACCCTGCAATGAGCAGCTTGCTTTTCCAAATGCCTCCGGCTACAGAATACTGGGCGAGCATGACTAGCCGGAGAAGCGTTTCTACCAAAGGGTCCATGTCTATGTAACCCTACTGCTTCGTTTACTAGTTGGCTCCCATGCGAGCCTTACTAGAGAGGCGGGAAGATCTTGGCGGCGCACGGCGCAGAATGTGACTCATGAAGAGGTTGATGCGCGACAGGAATCTTGCAGTTTACGGCTGGCACTTGCACAATTGGGCAATGAGGTGGGTGTTAATCTCTCCACGGCTTGTCCCGTGGAGGTAGATGGACAGAGAGATAGAAACACACGGTACCCATCTCAGCGACTAATTACATGCTCGCCTACATGCAATACTACAAGCGAACTTTTACTCCATAGGTACCGCAATCTGGCACCCGGTTAGACTCGGGCGAATCCTACCATAAGTTGCAATGTCGAAAAGCGGGTTTTACGACATGGATGCGCCCAGGAGGATCTGGGAATCGTAAACGAGTGGACTAGAATACCAAGGGATTAGAATCCCTTGATGACTATGACGAGGCATCTCGGCACGCAATATCTTCTAGCTTCTTTCTGCTTGGCTTAATATAAAATATCTTTGTGCTTATCTGTGAGATGTCTTTCTTGTCTTGCGGCGTATGAGATGACCCGCGACGGCTGAAGCGATAAGTGGCTGTGGCGATTTGATACAACGTGAGCATCGCATAAGTTTGTGAGCTGATCTCGTATTTTGGTTTCTCATCCATCTCTATCCGTCTTTGTGTCAAGTTCTCTTATTTCTCTTTATATGCTTGGTGGCCGTAGACCCTTCTCCAATCACTATAGCTTTGTTGTTTCCCCCAAAATACTTTGCTGCTACAGAATAATACATGTTTCTATGCATGCAGAGTGTAGAAAGCAACGTTGATCTTATTGGTACATACACCCAACTGGCCCTGCCGCCGCCCTGCCGCCATACCCTCCCGCATACCACTGCAACCACCGCTCCCCTCATTTGCCGAATTCACCACCATATCGCCATCATCTCGAAATCTCCGCAACGTCTGTCGTGGCTGATCAAAGCCTGAGTCGACGATAACAGGAATAAGCAGCACCTATTTGCGGACTACGTGCCGAGCCGAGCCGCCCCAAGCCAGTTCAACGATGCCCGCATCCCGCCTCGGTCACTACCGCCGATCGTGCGACAGATGCCATGACCAAAAGCTGCGATGCAACCGCGACGACGATAGTTCGGCTTGCCAACGATGTTTGCGGGCCAAGGCGAAATGCAGCTATTCCGTGCCACATAACTCGAGGCCCAACGGCTCCTTTGTGTTTTCCCATCATACTGCTGATAGCATCGCTCTGAACATGGCCGTGGCCACTACAGATTCGGCCGACGAACCGACGGAGACGAGAGAGACAGCGGCGGCGCTAACGGCGGAAGATTCATCATCTGGTGAGTTACAACTCCTGGCTGAACCATGTGGATTGCTTGCTTACGCTGTGGTCTTGATAGTAGACGACGGCTCCCGATCGCGAGAGTATACCTTGGCACCAAGTATGACGTCGACGGCGGCTTGGGATCATGGCTCAGGACGATATCTTCCACTTGAGCTCTCCGTCGATAACCTTCTTGGACAGACAGATATGGAGTGGGATGCGCTTCTCAGTGATGCTGCGCAGATGGAGACCGGTTCTGAGCACACCTGGGTTGCCTCAGCGGCCGCTTCAGTCGGGCACGCTGAATTCAGCCCCATCACGGCTTCTAATTTCTCCAACCCAAAGGGCGTCGACGACTTGAAGAACGACTCAAAGAATAGAAGGAGACAGCAATCCGGCAGTGTCGCCTTTAATAATACAAACACAGCGAATCAGTTGTTTAGCAATAGCCATCAAGAAGTTGCCCCACACACAGCAACACGGAACACGAACATTTCATACTCGAGAAGCAGAACCATACGCAAACTGTCCCATCTGGGTGTCGAGCTACACGATTTTGCCCTCACTATTCCCCCCGTGGAAAGCTGCTTAGAGCCGACGGGGAACTACCGACCGCTAGTGGACAAGGAGTTTGCGCTGGATGGAATACTCAAATTGTCCCAGTTATTCATCGAGACCTTGAATCAGCTCTCTGTACCTTCTGCCCCTGCGTCTGTAAGCGGCCAGGGCGATGAAGATGCCACGAGCCCAGACAGCGCCACATCCACGGGAACAAAGACATTCTCCTCGCTAGATCAACCCTGCGAACTCTTAATCCTGTCCAGCTACACGCGCATCATCGAGACTTACCATGCCGTCCTGGAGCACGTTGCTGCATGTGCAAACGGCCAGATTAACGGAACTTTAGAATCCCCTCTTCACATGGCAAATCAGCTCAATAGCAACTTTCCGCGACTGCCCGCCCTTAGTGTTGGCAGCTTCACGATGGAATCATCAAGTGCCACACAGGTTCTAATGCTAGTCCACATGATCGAGGTTATGATGACGCGGTCCCGGTATCTAATCCAGTCTATCCTACGAGCATACGCCCCACCATCTACAAAAGGGACAGGCGCCGGTCCTGAGTGGGATGGTGACCAGACCCGGAAGCCGACAGCGGCGCAGGCTGCTCTACAAGGATTTCGGCCGCAAGAGGAGGCCACGGTGAAATTATTGGCTGCTGTGAGACGAGCCTTGTTTCAGCTGGGACACGGGCAATAATAATAATCATAATCATATGCCACAAACAAAATCTACATGATGGCCATCTGGTGGTTGCTCGATATAATGGTAACCTAATTCTCATCTCCTACGTACAACTCGCCAACAAGGGCAAGAACCCTCTTTGTGCCTCCATCTATCTCATGGCGCCGGGCTCAGCTCCTCCCAGGTACCAAAGTCCGGCTTCCCATCCTCGGTTACATTTACTACTTTGCCGTCTGCTACATACTGCTCAACCCACCCGAGGCTTGCCTCGACGTGGATTTTGCTTGCGTATGGACCCTCGACGGCCTGTAGAGCTTGAAAATCTGGGTCGGCGGCGGCGGCGGCCATGGTGGCCATGTCACGGAACCAGAATTCCACGTGCATATCGTGGTCGCGAATCACCCAGCGGTCGCCGAGGGTGGCGTTGAGGGCCTTTGCAGCGTTGCGGAAGGATGATGGTGTCCAGTGCTGCGTTACTGAAGTTAGCTTTCTGGAGTCCATGATCCCAGATGCATATCAATCTTCATGATGTGGAGGGTCTGAGTTAGAAAAGTTAGAGACTGACCATCGCATAACCCTCTACACCATGTTTGGCGTGGAGCCGGGCTGCATGGACGGCATGTTCCTCAGTACCCCACCGGTGCATTTCTTCTTCAGTACAGTTTTCATTGCGATAATGTGCTATGGTCAAGCGGAGGAGGCGCTTCTTTTGGACCTCTAGGGGCGCAGGGTTTGGCATGGTGGTGGTGGTGATGATGATGATGAACAACACGGAATGACAACAGTGCTTTGCTAAGAAAAAAGTGTGATGATTTAGTTTGCAAAGACTAATCAGATATGTTTGCTATGTATATAGACCAAAAATAAGGAACTACCGCTTGTCTCTCTTGTCTCTCCAGCTATGTTTGGCCTACATATTCGGCTGCCGTGACGTCTGCTTGCTACCGATTGTCCGGAGATCGGGACGCCGGAGATCGGGATATGGATCCCACAACCCACCATGCCACAGACAGTACGCGTAAATACACATAGCTTAATTCTCAGTGGGCCCGGCACCGATGATTTAGCCAAAGCAAGCTGCAGGACTTGAATGCCGAAGACACAACGGCAGTGGCTGATCGTGGCGACTATGGCCCCAAGGCTGGCACACATTCGGCGTTGGATTGCCTAAAATGGCTTCAAGACGCCGGGAGCCTCGCTGACTTATCGCCCACTTATAATGTTCGATGTTGCATCCCGACTCTTTTTTTCTCTGGAAATTTGCTTTGTTTTAGTAATGAGGGATTGATAATCCAGTCTTTGTTGTTGGTTCAGTATCCTGCTTAGAAACCCGGTGGCACCCTGAGGTCTCAAGGCTGGTGGCATTGTAATATGACGGTTATGCACAGTTCGGCTCGTGCCCATTCTCCACGCCCTAAGATATCCATCTCTCCCTAAATTGCCTACATAAGCCATCTTGAATTTGATCTCCATCTCTTCTTTATTCCCACCTTAACTATAATCTATCACCTTCTTGCGACGGATTAAGTGACTATAATCATGGCGGAAAAGCAAGTCCTTCCGGACGAACAGACTGTTCCACCGCCATCCACACCACCTCAGGCTGACTCCGACAACGCTTCGGCAAATGTAGCTGTCAACGAGAAAGAGGAAGAGGCGGCTGTAGTAGCGACGCCAAAAGGATGGCGCTTCTGGGCTGTCTTCCCGGCGCTATGCGTCACGACTTTGCTGGCTGCCGTGGAGAGCACTGTCGTTTCCACCGCCTTGCCCTTCATCACGAATGAAATCAACGCGGGGGATTCATATGTCTGGATTCTCAATGTCTATCTCCTGACCAGGTAAGAATTCCTTTTGTGCGAAAACCAGTCCTCGTAAAAACATCTCACTGACGTGTGAGTTTTAGCTGTGCTTTCCTCCCTCTCATCGGTCAAATGGCCAACATCTGGGGTCGACGCTACATCATGATTCTTGTTATATGCCTCTTTGCTCTTGGCAGTGGCATCTCTGGCGGTTCCACAAACCTTGCTATGCTTATCGCTGGCCGCGCCATTCAGGGTATTGGTGGTGGAGGCGTGAATCTCTGTGTTCAGCTCATCGTCTGCGACCTTGTGCCACTCCGCGATAGAGGCAATTACATGGGCGCCATTTTTCTGTTCTTTATGATTGGGACAGCCATGGGTCCCTTTATTGGGGGCGCAATTGTAGAGAGGGCAAATTGGAGATGGGTGTTTTACATTAACCTCCCTATCGCTGGCGCAGCCCTGGTGCTCAACATTCTTTTCTTGAAGCTCAAGTACAACAAAGCCGGGTCCTTGGCTGAGAAGCTGCGCAAAATCGATTACATTGGCAACTTGCTCCTCATCTTGTCTGTCGTTTCTGTCCTAATTGCCTTGTCTTGGGGTGGTGGACGACACAGCTGGGGCTCCTACCAAGTCGTTCTGCCTCTGGTTCTTGGTCTTATTGGCTTGGTAATATTCCACGGCTACGAGACCATGTCGTGGGTGAAAGTTCCAATCCTTCCCGAACGCCTTTTCAATCGCCGCACACCCGCCGCTGCTCTCGTTATTGCATTTTTGCATTTTTTGCTTCTGTACTACTCTATTCTCCTCCTACCAGTATACTTCCAGGCCGTCAAGGGTATGTCGCCTATCGAAAGTGGCGTCAGTTTCCTCCCGACTTCGATCCTCAGTGTCTTTACCGGTGTGGTGGCTGGCGCTGTCCTTAGTGCTACCGGCCGATACAGGGTCTTGCATTTTGTTTCGTTTGTCTTATTGAGCCTTGGTCTTGGCTTATTTTCTAGATTCAATGAAAATACCAGCAAGGCGGAGTATATTTGCATTCAAATCATCTACGCCCTGGGTCTCGGTCTGCTCACTACTTCCAACCTTCCGGCCGTGCAGGCCGACCTCCCCGAAAGTGATGCGGCAGTTTCTACAGCTGCCTTTGACTTTATGCGAAGCTACGGTGCTATTTGGGGTGTCTCCGTCCCCGCTGCCGTCTTCAATGCTCGCTGCGCTATCGAGTCATGGAGAGTCAGCGATGATAATCTGCGAAGTGTTCTCGGCGGAGGATCTGCCTACGGTTTCGTTACATTCTCCACCAGAGACTCTCTCCAATTATCCCCCGAGGTTAAGAGCGAAGTCATAGACGTCTATACGAGAAGTTTACGTTTGACATGGCAGATTGGGTTGTTGTTTTCCCTCCTGGGATTTTTGCTTGTATTTTGCGAAAAAGAGATCCTTCTTCGAACCACCTTGGATACAGAATATGGGTTAGACGACAAGAAGGATAAGAATGCTTCCAAAGAGGCCGAGAATGGCGACTCTGTCAGTTCCAGTAACGACAAAGAGGCTGATAAGATTGCCGAAAATTAAGAAATACAACTCGATGAGATTTCAAGTAATGGAGGATGCCTATATCCACTTGCTTATCTTACTATTGCACCCCGACACGAAATGGAGGAGAATATACCAGAAGATGAATAACCGGTAAATTGGAAATTTAGACTGGATACATTAGTTTTACAACTAGGAAATTGTGATACTGTTTGGAGATCTTTCTTTTTTAGGCTTTGTTAAAATTTACATTCGATTCTCCTATGATATCTTTCACTACTACAACGTAAAATGCCCATCAACATAGAAGTTATCTTGGAATTTTAGGGTACCCGTAAAAGGCCATGGGCATAAATGGGCATTCTATGTAAAATTGTAATTGGCGTAGTACCTACGGGAATTAATTGGAACACAGCTAGCATCATTGTTTGTTGTCACTATGCCCTTTCGCTTGAGTACAGCGGTTCTCTTGTTAAGGACTCGATAGGAAAATTCCTGCTCCAAGACTGAAACACAGTCAATGGAATGCAAGTTACCACTTCGCCGTCATTGCGACTAGTATCGTAAGGAATAGTGACGTCCGCAGCAAAGCCTCATTCGCTGTTTATTCTATTGGTAGCTAGCTTAACCAGAAATTCGGATCTATTTACGACAACACCATATATTTGCAGGCTAACGTGACAAAGGGGTGATGTGTAATTCGGTGCTGGACGGCGCTGATCAATTCGGCCCAGGGCTGACCTTGACTTTACGAAGCACCCGAGACGCGCCGCACCACCGAATCATGGCTTACATTAGCCCGACTCCTAAAGAGTCCCATAGTAGCATTCCATGCCATATTTCTTCTAATAACCGGTCTTTTAAAAAGCTATAGACTCAGCAGCACATTCTGTTGGCACTTACTTTGGCTCATCAATACAAATCAGGTGCCGAACGACATGGCTATCTCCGACACAATAACTCAATCAGCTTTATATCGAAGCTTTCGCAAATTGTTCACAGCAGTTGGATTTACCAAGGGTTATAATTTCGCTCTATGGTTTATTTTCACTGGCGCCCTAATGGGCTTCACATTAGCTCGGCTGCCTTTTCTCAATTTTAATGGAATATTTTGCGGGCCTGTTGGTAAATCACCCCCTAATTTACAAACTGCGCCGGGTGAGTGCTATTACTATCGTGGCGGCCATGGTCGAATTGGCATCTTATTACACCTGGCAACTGTTCTACCGTCTGCCTTTCTAGTCTGCTTTCAATTCGTGCCTATCATTCGTCACAAAGTGCTACTCTTCCACAGAATCAACGGATACGTGATTCTTTTGCTATCATTAATCTCCACAGCCGGAGCCTTGATGATTATAAGGCATGGATTTGGTGGAGAGCCAGAAACGCAAATATATGTGGCGTTGTTGGGAATCATGTTTCTCTTTGCGCTCGGTATGGCATACTTTAATATAAAAAAGCTGAGAATTGCACAACACAGGGCCTGGATGTTAAGAGCTTGGTTTTATGTGAGTGCTAGCTGAAGGTCGTGAAGGACTGCCATGAATCTAACAGCCGGGGTGAATGCAGGCTGGCTCCATTATTTCTCTTAGGCTTATTATGATGGCCGCAGCCAGAATCATAAGCATCCGAGGCGACTTTTACACAACCCGACCATGTGCTCAGATCGATGACATCTTCTCGGGGGTCCAAGCCGCAACTACATTATTTTATCCCGAGTGTGAAGCGTGGTATCAACAGAATGCGACGGGCCAAAGAGTCGTTGTCAAAGCAGATATGGGCGGGAACCCTGTTGAAATTGCCGCTGCCTTGGGGATTTTTTTCGGATCTTCTGGCATTTTGGCACTGCTCCTACATGGAGTAGGCGTGGAATTTTACGTGAGTCATGATGATATCAGTCCGATGACTTGAACTAACGTTTGTCTAATCTGCTCATAGTTGCATTTAACGGCGGCAGAAGATGAAAGATTGCGGAATTATTCCAGGCAACGACAAGCCGAGAAGGGCGTGGAGAGGGCCGAACATGAGAGATTTGGGGCAACAGAAAGTACAAGTGGTCTAAGCAGCAAGGCATGAACTATCAGTAAAGGTTTTAAAAAAGCAAGTGCATCTGCATGCCGAAATAACAGAATTAATTGAGTTTAAAAATTTGTAGAAAGAATGAGTTTCCTTGATCAAATCAGGAGAGCACGAGTGTATGACCCTACAAATAATGTGACTGGTGTATGTCTCGTGATTTTTGACTCGACCTTTATGTCTGCATGAATTATCAATTCCATCTTTCTTCTCGCGTATATGAATACTCTATGTTCTATAGTAATGATAATCAGCTCTTCCTACGTCTACATGATTTTTCTTCACCTCCAGCAATAACATCTTCCTGACACGGTTTTCCAGTTCGTAGACAGCCTACCCTATACCTAGCATCTATTTTTTTAGGCCTACCTTTTGGGCCATTGCCGTGTTCCTGGTCGGGATCTATAAGTGAGGAGTAGCTAGTGGGTATCTAAACGATCACTTCATCGAATAGACGAACAAAGCCAGTGGGCATTGGCACCCTCCCCATCTCATCACTGAGAAATCCAGACGCAAATCTAATTGGTCTATCTGGAAATCACATTACATAATCTCAATAAAGATGAATAATATGCCGCCGAAATTGACTAATCACGATTTCAAAGAGCAGCCGTTCACAGTGCTGCTGGATAACGCAAAGATCACGAGAAGGAAATTTCAACGCCGAAGGACCCACACCTGAGCCGACTGGCGCCCCACTTCAACGCCGAACCTACGGAGGCTAACCGTTTCTGGGAATCCACCCCGACTATAGGGAGCGTTGTCAGCCCCGAGGAACAAAAGGCTCTAGAAATAATTATCGGGAGTTTAAAGTAAGCATCGGAAGATATTTCCATACGATGTTGGAAGGTTATGGGCTAATATCCAAGGCTGTATGGCCGATTTTTGATGCACTAAGTGGTAAACCTCGATGTAAGTGATGGATTTTAGATAGAGACCACGTAGGTAGTAGACGTATAAGGCATCTTGATAGCCAGAACTGTAAGCTCATTGTGTATTCTTGTAATCTATCACTCTTAACCTTACGAAGAAGCACTTATTATCTTCAACCGAAATGGCCATCACCAACGAACTAGCCAACATCTCCGCCTCTAAGGCCGCCCTCGCCTTATTGCGCATCTCCCCTCTGGCAGTCTCCTCTGCCTCCCTCATGTTCTCATGGGCTCAAGATCTCTTCTTCGCAGCATTTATCAACCCAAATCTTGCAAATAGATCTGATCACCCAGCGGGAAAACTTATGCCGCACTACATGCCAACGATCTGGACTAAAGGCACCCCGGCGATATTGGTGGCGTATCCAGGTGCATTTGCACTGGCTTTGGGGAACAGCTTTGGTGCTGCTGCGTCCGCTAGCCTACTGGCGAGGAGACTTTACCTTGCCGGTGGCTTGTTTAGCATTTCGCATTTCTATTACGGGCTTCGGAGTAAGTCGCTCACGTCTGCGATTGGGGATCCGTCAGACCCTGGCGTCAAGAATGAAGTTTCAGTCAAGAGGTGGTTGGAAATGAACTTCAAGAGATCGCTGCTTGTCAATGTGCCCGCCTGGATTTGCTTGGTAGCAGCGACTGTTGTGGCAGTGCTTGACGGAATTTGATGGATTTCTGGATGGAACTACCAGTCAACTAGGTCAACAATGCTAAATTGGTGGATTCTGCAGCTATATGATATCGTGTAACTACCTTGGAGAGAATAAATAAGTGATAATCAATTTTTCATGCAGTAAAATTCAGGTTGAGACCCCCAGCGCTCGGCTGTATACATGACAATCCTGGTAAACCGCGTGGCAATATTCAATTTTTGCAGACTGTACGACGCCAAGTCTACTCAAGACTAATAGTTCTGTGACTTTGCTGCAGGAACAGCCAGTCAGCCCAACGGCGACGATTCGGCTATCGCTGCATCAGCCACGTCCGCGTCACACTGATTCACGTCCCTACGTGCTGTTGCAGGGGCTAAACGTGGCTCTATTACGTCTGACATTTGACCTAAACACTACCGTAACTAAAGGATGTAACGTAGTCTGAATATATAACCTCTTTACGGCAAGTCCCTTCGTTTAATCCCCCATACTTTGTCCAGCCAGTGGAATGTTCTCTGCGCCGAATAGGCAAACGCACCCACCTTGGCCTGCAGACCTCCGAAAGAAATTTCGGTAGCGGTCCACTTTTCCTTGCCAACCTCCGGTGTAAGGTTCTGCAAAGAGTCATAGAGCTTATCTGTGGTCGTCGTTGGATCATAGTACCAACTGGCGGCGGCGCCGGTGACGAGCGTGGGGCACTTGACCCGGGCAAGGTATTCGGACCCGTCTGCCTCGCGGAGTGTAAATGGCTGAATTGCGCGCATGATGGCGGCCTCAGAGGTCTCGCCGGTGACCCATCGCATGTGATTGAATTCCCAGCGTGCTTGAAAAGAGACTTTTTGTAAGAGGCCAAGCAGGCCATCAAAGACCCAATCAGAGATCCAGCCACTCATGAATCCATTGAAAAGAGGAGCTGGCATTCTTCCACCCGCATACATACCCAGGTCGTAGAAGCTGTCAACGCAGATACAAGCCTTCATACGTGGATCAGCCGCACCTCTCAGCGCAAAGTAGCCGCCCATAGAAGCACCGACAACGGCTACACGATCAAGATCTAGGTTGGTTTCGGGGTGGTCGGCAGCAAAGCTGTACAGGTGATCTAGGACTTTGCTAGTCACGGCTTCCCAGTCAGGTCTCATAGGAAGCTTGTCACGACGCAAGACGATCCCTTGCCCGGGCCCTTCAAAGGTCAAGACGGCATATCCCACCTCGGGACCATAGGCGCCATTAATAAAGTAGATTTCTTCCTGTGTTGAGTCGCCGCCGCCAGAGTTGATTAACACGGGTGTCTTCCTCCCGAGCAGTTTCTTTGAGGCATCGGGAAGATATAAATATCCGGGCAACGTCGTACCATTCTCATATGGGATATTCAAAAAGAAAGTCTCTCCATCTCGATATTTCACGCCTCTGCGGAAATTGTCAATGGCGCGCTCAATAGTTGGCAAAACGCGCACATCTTGGCCAATGGGCCCTTCATTCAACATGAATTGTGCCGCACGGAGATAGTTGGATGAGCGAAGAAGTCCTCGGCGAGCACCAACTCGGTCTCCAGCGCGCTCACACTCGAGTCCAATTTGTTCTGCAACATTCCCAGCCTGCAAAAATGCCCTGTACCAGCTTTCTGGGTCGCCATCTTTGATTTTGCCAGCGGCTTCGAGTGCTTCACCTATTTCGGCTCCTTCGTGAGTAGCCATCGAGAGTAATCTAAGATACTCAAAGTTGAAGAAATCTCCTTTGAAAAATTTATGCATTTTGTTGTTTTTGTATCTTTGAAGAGAAAATTATGGTCTAAGGGGTTGAATTGGTTATGGGGTCTTTTTGAAATAGAGCAAACGCTTGCTTTGATTTTGCGGTTATGATGATGATAATTTAGGAACTCCTGAGATGAGATAACCTGATGGGAATCGAATCATAAACCAAGCAATATCGTTGACTCACTTCCTCATGACATGTGAAGATATAGGTTGAGATGTGTTCGGAGACAGGAGCTCCAGTTAGGATAAGCCTGGATTAACCTAGGCCTGCGCGAATAGCTTCCTGAGTGATTATTGATGTTTATTTTGAAGAGTGCGTATACAACTAGTAGCTACGGACCGAAGCCGAAGTCGAAATTCGGTACCGGAATAGTTCAGCCGTTCGGCGGAAGGATGACGGGAGGGCTCGTTCATGACAGATTACGCCACGGTTGACGCCATGCAGTATTTGCCCATACTTGAAAAGTACTGCCTGTTTTTGTGCATTGTGGCTCCTCCACTTGTCAGGTTAGGGTTAGTCTGACAGCCTAGGATTTATAGGATGATGGCAACGTAATGGTCGGCGTATCCGCCAGCCTGGTGCCTTCTATTCGGCCGTCCTCAAAGGATTGAGAGAAAGGGAAGGAGTCACCAATGTGGTAGGTGGGAAATTTAGTTTATATGAAAGCATATAGAGCAGACTAGATATCAGTATAGTTGGTATGTAACCAGTATCAAATCAATTATTCTTTCCAACTTTTGAGAACATCGCTTTCACTAATACCCTCGCTATTACATACAACAGCACAACGATAAGATGATTCAAAAACAACAACTAGACACTCAAAAGGAGCCCATTGCAATAATTGGCAGTGGCTGTCGCTTTCCTGGCAATGTCACATCTCCTCACAAACTTTGGGAGTTGTTGTGCAATCCTATAGATCTCACGAAGGAGGTTCCTGAATCTAGATTTAACGCACAAGGATTCTATCATCCAGACGGCGAGCATCATGGTGCCAGTAATGTCACAAAGGCGTACTTTTTAGAAAATGACCCGCGGTTATTCGACTCCGTCTTCTTTAATATTGCCCCGCGCGAAGCTGAGGCCATAGACCCTCAGCAGAGACTTCTTCTCGAGACTGTATATGAAGCTATGGAGAGCGCTGGCCTAACTCTTAGCTCCATGCGTGGAAGCTCAACAGGCTGTTATGTCGGTGTCATGACTGGAGACTACGCCGAGGTCGTCACGCGAGACCCAGAGACGTTCTCTCAGTATATGGCGACGGGAACATCAAGAGCTCTCATATCAAATCGAGTTTCATACGTGTTTGATTGGAGTGGGCCTTCTATGACGGTAGATACAGCATGCTCGTCAAGTCTTGTTGCAGTACATCTAGCAGTGCAAAGCTTGCGGAGTGGTGAAACGACTGTTGCCTGTGCTGCAGGCTCCAATCTAATTTTAAATGCCGATAGCTTTATTGGAGAGACTAGTTTACACATGATTTCCCCTGACGGAAAGTCGAAGATGTGGGATGCATCTGCCAATGGCTATGCTCGGGGTGAAGGTGTCGCAGCCGTATTTCTCAAAACTCTTTCTCAGGCTCTCAAAGATGGAGATAGAATTGATGCCATTATCAGAGAGACGGGAGTAAATCAGGATGGTCGAACTCAAGGCATCACACTTCCAAGTCCAGAAGCTCAAGCTGCACTAATTCGATCAACCTACCGTCGCGCAGGGTTGGATATCGACAACCCAGCTGATAGATGCCAATATTTTGAAGCACATGGTATGTTTTGTTGTTCATGCTCATTATGATACTAAATATTAATAATTTCAAATTCAGGAACCGGGACACAGGCTGGCGATCCTCGGGAAGCTTCTGCAATTAGCCAAGCCTTCTTTCCTAATAGCAACTCTAGCGACGTTGAGAAATTATATGTCGGATCTATAAAGACTGTCATAGGTCATACTGAGGGATGTGCAGGGGTTGCTGGGCTCCTAAAAGCGGCCTTAGCCTTGAAACATAAAACCATTCCTCCTAACCAACACTTCCATAATATTAACCCTAGCGTGTCAAAATCTTACAAGAACCTTTGTGTGCCTATTTCTGCCACACCCTGGCCGTCCATTAAAGATGGAGGAGTTTTACGCGCTAGTGTTAATAGTTTCGGGTTCGGTGGCACAAATTCTCATGCAATTCTGGAGAGTTACGTCCCCGAAGTCCACGATGTTGGTCGTTGGGGGCGGCAGACACAGCTTCAGGCTCCAAAGACGCTGCCAACAGATTACACACCTCTTCCTGTATTTTTCTCAGCGAATTCTAGCACTGCTCTGACTTCTATTGTAGAGAAGCACGTGGACTACCTGGAGAAGGGCAATATAGCTCTACACAGGGTAGCCGCTACCCTCTTGGCTCATCGTTCCTCGTTACCCTTCAAAGTGTCTTTCACCGGACCAACAAGAGATGTTTTGTTACAACAAATGAAAGACGCTCTTTCTAAAGCGAAGGACACGGGAAGTGACTTAGGCAAACGCTATGTGGCGCCGGTCTCACCGGGGTCTATCAGAATACTAGGTGTATTTACGGGACAAGGTGCTCAATGGCCGACTATGGGCCGCAGCTTGTTACAGCATTCATCACACTTTCGCCAGACCATTGCATTACTCGACGATGCCTTGAAGACTCTGCCGGATGGTCCACAATGGAAGCTGGCTGATGAACTGGCGGCTGCACCTAGCAAGTCACGAGTTCGAGAAGCGGCAATATCGCAGCCGGCCTGCACTGCCCTTCAAGTAGCTCTCGTTGACCTTCTCCGCGCTGCAGGAATCTCCTTCCATACCGTTGTTGGTCACTCTTCTGGAGAAATTTCTGCCGCGTATGCCGCTGGTTTTATCTCTGCTGTTGATGCAGTCCGAATTGCCTATTACCGGGGCGTTCACGCCAAACTTGCTGCTGGCAAGACAGGCCAAAAGGGTTCCATGATTGCGGTTGGATGGGGAATTGAAGAAGCTGCCAGCTTTTGTTCCCTTGAGCCTCAATTACAAGGTCGGCTAGCAGTGGCAGCGAGCAACTCGCCAGACAGTGTTACACTATCTGGGGATCAAGATGCTGTGAGCTTGGCCAAGACCATTTTGGACGAGAAGGGTATCTTCAACCGGGTGCTTCAAGTTGATACTGCATATCATTCTCACCATATGATTCCTTGTTCTGTTCCTTATGTTGACTCTCTCACTGCTTGCAAGATTGAGGTTAAAAAACCTTCTACAGGCTGCGTCTGGATCTCAAGTGTCTATGGTGGTAAGGAAATGAATTGGGACAATGACAGAGTTGATCTTGCCGGAAGTTATTGGAGAGACAACATGGTTCAGACAGTGCTATTCTCACAGGCTATACAAGGCTCCCTGGAGAGAAATACTGAGGGCTTCACAATGGCCCTGGAAGTCGGACCACACCCGGCCTTGAAAGGCCCAGCCCTTCAAACCATCAAAGCCACTCTCGGTGATAACATGCTATATGAGGGTGTTTTGGACAGAAAACGCGATGATGTGGCTGCTTTCGCAACGGCCCTATCGTCTCTATGGCTGAACCTAGGTCCCTCGGTTGTTAAATTAGAAAAATACTCCAATGCTTTTGATGAGTCAACGTCATTGGACTCTGTGAATCCTGTTGGAGATATGCCGAACTATCCATGGGACCACCGCCTGCTTTGGCGGGAATCACGCATCAACAAGCAACTTCGATCTCGCCGTGAGCGTCCCCATGAAATTCTCGGTGCAAGAACTACAGATGATAGTGATCATGAGCCCCGCTGGCGTAATATATTGAAACTTGAAGAATTGCCCTGGCTACGTAACCATAGGATTCAAGGCCAGGCTATTGTTCCCGGAGCACTATATTGTGTTATGGCTCTTGAAGCGGCAGCCGCACTTGCTCGTCTTCGAGGGGAGAACGTGCATATGCTTGAGCTTCGAAACATGGATATTGTCAAGGCTATCGCCCTTGATGAGGCTTCGGAGGGCACCGAGACTATGTTTTCACTACAAACTCTGGATTCTTCAACAGATGGCGTCGTTACGGCGTCATTCTCTCTCAGCGCAGCTGCTCTTGAAGATGGAATCATGCGTCGTGTATGTATTGGACAAGTGCGCATCCACAGCGACACTTGCAGTTCTCTATGCATTCCTTCCAGACAAGATGAACAGGCTGATGATCTTCTTCCTATGAATATTGATCGATTTTACACGGCATTGGGTGATTTAGGCTTGGAATACACTGGTCCATTCCGAGCACTATCGTCCCTGGAGCGCTCTATTAATAGGGCTGCCGCAGTAATCGACGTGGAAGAGCCATACAGGAACATTCCTGTTCATCCTTCTTGGCTTGATGTAAGCTTCCAAACAGTATTTGCTGCCTTTGCGGCCAGTAATGATGGCTCCCTATGGAGTGCATTTTTGCCAACCAAGATCGGTAGTATTAGGCTGTTCAATCCATCGGTTGGGATCGATCAATCTACAGATGTTGCCATTGACACCTTTATTTCTCATTTTGAATCCGCAGGGCAAGGCTCTATGCCAAAGATCACTTCTTCAATCGAAATATTTGATGGAGTCACTGGTCAACAGCGTATTTCCATTGAGGACTTAACAATGAGTGCTCTAACCCCGACCACAGCCAAGGACGACCGACCTGTTTTCCAGCGTACCATTTGGGCTAAGGATATTTTATCAGAAGGATACCGTAGTGATGAGTCCTCTGAAGTCAATGAGGATATATTACGAGTGTCTGAGCAGCAAGCTTACCGATACCTCGAAGCTCTTCGCTCTGCTAAATCTGTGTCTAGCATTTCCGAGCAATATCCTGCTTTAGCAAAACTCATTACAAGATTGAGGCCGCAGCTAGATGTCGGAAATAATCTGAATCATAATAACTATGAGTCTGTTGACCTCCAACTCATTGACAGACTTGGCCAACAAATACTACAGAGTGGCCTCTCTGGAACCCGACGTCTCCGGCGACAGGTTCAGACAGACGAGCCGCTTGATAGTCTTTTTGATCGGTGGCATAACTCCCGTTACGGTATTAACCATACTCAACGACAACTTTCTGATCTTACAAATCAGATAGCTCATCAATATCCCCGAATGAGAATTTTGCAGCTTGGTGCTTCATCAAGTGGGATTTCACAGCAGCTTGTAACAGAACTCGGGTCACAGTTCACGTCGTTTACCGTTGCATTCGAAACAGTAGCCCAATTAGAAAAGAGTGAAGCTAATAAGACGATACACGACGATAGATTGAAACGCATAAGCTTAGAGACCGAGGAAGCTCTCTCGCCGAACTCATTTGAATTAGTGATTCTAGCAGACCCTTTGAGATCAGCAAGCCAGATACAAACGGCACGTGGACTAATGCGACCCGGAGGCTTCCTACTCATGGTTACTCCAGAGGATGATTGCTTCTACATGGACTTTCTTAGAACAGCGAGTGAAGCGAAAGCGCAAGAGACGACCCCGTCCCTTTCTCAGCTTCATAAAGCGCTACAGGAGTCTGGATTTTCTGGGATACTGTCTTCCATTGGGAGGCTAGACGACCAACCAAATTATGCGACATCCGTAGTAGTTTCGCAATCAAATGATGAGCTTACAGCGGTCCTCCGAAACCCCTTTGCTCATTCGAGTCTTGGCGCGAAACTATTTAATGGAGATCTTATCATTATAGGAGGCACGACTCTTCGCACTATCAAATTTGCCGAATCAATACAATCCCGACTTTCCGTCGCTTGGAAAGGCTCCATTCACGTTATAGAATCTTTACTTGACGTTGATGCTGATATCACGGGGAATACACAAGCTATCATTAGTCTTACTGAGCTCGACAGGCCTGCATTCAAGCACCTAGACCAGGAATCTTTCACCAAGCTCCAAGATCTTTTGCTGTCTTCTAAGACGATTTCTTGGGTAACTAGCAAATCTTCATCGTCTAGCCCATATCACAGCGCTCTCGTTGGCCTTGGAAGAACCGTAATTGCGGAAGATCCTGAGATCCTACTTCAATTCCTTGATGTGGATACAGTTGAGGGATCGGAAACGGCAGTTTCTGAGGCTATTTTGCGTTTGGTAGCCTCTAGGCAATTGAAGCCTCATGAAAGCTCGTCGCCACTTTGGTCAACAGAATTGGAACTCGCAATTGAGGGGGGTAACTTGTACATTCCCCGTATTGTCATGGATCAAGAACGAAACAACTCTGTCAATTCCATCCGCAGAGTTATCACCTCGCAGGTCTCAACTTCACGTGCAATTGTTTCAATATCAAGGGCAATTAATGGATCATATATCGCACACAAAACACGAGAGCTAGCGGCATCTAATTTAAGCGCATCTACAACGGTTCGTGTTAACTATTGTCTCAATGAACCAATATCAGGACATTATACCCAGTCGTCGCAATATCTCTGTCTCGGGACGTTGGACGATAATTCTCAAGTGTTGGCAGTAATACCTGGTATTTCATCCCATGTTCGGGTCCCTCGAGAGAATTTCGTTATTCTTGATGAACTTAGTCTCAAAACAAAGGAAGACACTGCCCAATATCTGACTCAAGTCTACTATAACTTGCAAGCCAAGTTAATTCTTAGTTTACTTCCCAAGACAGAGACTGTTCTACTTTTCCAGCTCGATGAGTCAATTAGGGCCCTCTTGGAAACGTACCTCCAAAGCGAGTCAAACCGGCAAATTTGGTTTCTCAACTTTCTTGCGCCCACCGACGACATTTCTCCTTCAGGCCGGCGTGGTCGTACTATCACGATTCGATCTGGAGCCTCTAGGCGTGAACTTCTGAATTTGCTTCCACGAGACCTCAGCCTAGTAGCGCACTTTGACGAACAAAGTACCAAAGAGAGCTTTACCACACTACAGAACGGTTTGCGGTACAAAACGCCTATAGTCTCATTATCCAAGTTGCAGGCCGGATTCCCATTAGATGATATTGTCCAACGTCTTCTTTCTACATTGCCAAATGATAATGCCACATTCTCATTCTCCCGGAATGTTTCTGTAATTGATGCAAAAGATTTAGTGGGACAGTCCCTTTCTTCCAGCCAACGATTACAAGTCATTCGCTGGGACAGGGAACAGACCATCAACATTCAAGCCCGAAAAATCGATGCTTCGACGCTATTCTCAGCTAATAAAACTTACTTACTGGTCGGATTGGCAGGGCAGATGGGACAATCCATTTGCAAGTGGATGGTGCAAAATGGCGCCCGGCACGTCGTTGTAACGAGCAGGCGTCCACCTCGTGATGGCCACTGGATTTCTGAGTTACAATCGCTTGGTGCCCAAATAAGGATTGAGGCTGCAGATGTGACTAGGAAGGAAGACGTTGTTCGTTTGTTTGACGATATCTCGAAGGATATGCCGAAACTGGCTGGTGTTATGAACGGTGCCATGCTGCTTGCGGATGGCATGTTTGCCGATATGTCCTTTGAGAGTATGCAAAAAGTATTGAAGCCCAAAGTTGACGGATCTCGGATCCTAGATCAGGTTTTTGCAGATGTTAAACTCGACTTTTTCATTATGCTTTCGTCTGTGAACGCTGCTACAGGGATGGCCGGACAAGCCAACTATTCGGCTGCCAACATGGTAAGTAAAAGCCCTTCTCTATTCCAATTTTGTTCGGTAATTAACCTTTTCAAAGTTTATGGTTGGCCTCGCCCGCGATAGGAAACGTCGTCACTTGGCTGCCTCAGTCGTGGACATTGGCATGGTCATCGGCATTGGTGTCATTCAACGCACTGAAGGTGATGCTGGAACAGGAGTGATTGAAAAGAACCTCCGTCGACAAAACCTTGCCCCAATATCTGAGCCAGATTTGCATAATATGCTGGCAGAGGCTATTGTGGCCGGTACTAGCGATGACGATGTCGAGATTATCACAGGTCTTCAGCATTACGTGTCTTCATCTCCTAACCGGCCCGCCTGGTATAGGAATCCTCGCTTCTCTCATCTTGTGACTGAGGCTGTAGTCTCTGACAGCGATGGTGGAGATGGTTTGAATGTGTCGAAACGCAAGGTGATCAATGCTAACAGTGAAGAAGAGGCTTGTTTGCTGCTCGAAGATGCTCTTATTGAGTACTTAGCCACTGAGTTGATGGTAAGAAGCAATCCGAAGATTTATACAAACTCGAGCTCTAACCCCGTTAATAGATGTCTACGGATGAGATCTCTGCCGATACGCCTATTATCGACCTTGGTGTAGACTCTCTCGTCGCTGCAGCCTTACGTAGTTGGTTGCTCGCAGAGCATACCGCTGAAGTGCCAGTGCTTAAAATTTTGGGAGGATCATCTATCCGTCAAGGTGAGTTTATCTTAACTAAATTATAGAGAAGTTTTCTCACGATTATACTTTAGTTTGTCAAGAAGGCGTCTCAAAGATGTCTTTTACCAGAAGCGATGCAGACGTTAACGACAAGAACACCAAAGGCTTAAATGAGAAAGCGACTTCAACCAAGCCACTGCCTACAATAACACATACAGCTGGACCACCACATAGCAAAGGAGAACAACAAAGGTCCTCGTTATCTTCATCGTCTTCATCTGCTCTTTCCACTCCTCAGGGTACCAGCAAGCCTAGCTCAGCAACATCGTCCGAGATCTGGGACGAGTTCGAAGGCAAACAAGGGGATGTGTTAAAAAGGGCGCCACAATCCTTGGGCCAGTCCCGGCTCTACTATTCATCAGAATTCCTTGATGATACTTCCCCTTTTAATTGCACCACTTCCTATCATCTTTTTGGGCCCATCGATATCGAAAGACTCGCTAAGGCTTTTGATTTGATGATTCAGCGCCATGAGATCTTGAGGACTGCATTCTATACCGATCAAATCACAGGACAGGCTATGCAAGGCGTTTTGAATGGATCGAGCTTCCAGCTCAAAGTTCTTGACGGCTGCAGCAAAGTAGGGGATGTTGAAGCTGAATTTCAGCGTATTCACTACTATTGCTTTGACCTTCCTTCTGCAAACACGTTAATTGCGACTCTGCTCTCTCATGACTTAATGTCGCACACGCTAGTATTTGGATACCATCACATCATCATTGATGGTGTGAGCTGGCAACTATTCTTGCAAGACCTGACAAAATTTTACAATGATCCGATCAACAGCACCTCAACTCAGTCGGTTCCTGCTAGCTGTATAGACTTTGCGGAGAAACAGCGTCGTGATATTCAGCAGGGCGCTTATAAAGAAAGGGCCCAGTTCTGGCAGGCAATGTTCCCAGAGCCACCATCCTCATTGCCTCTCTTCCCCTTTGCGAAGGTTGGCGCCAGGCGAGCATTAACCAAATATTCAATGCGCGATACGATGGTTCCCATAGATGCAGAGCTCATTGAGGGTATAAAGCGAGCCAGTGTAGCTTCTAGAATAACTCCTTTCCACTTTTGGCTCACCGGCTTCCAAGTATTGTTGGGGCGTCTTCTTCAGACCAGTGATATTTGCATTGGCATTGTTGATGCCAACCGCTCAGATCCTACCTTTGTTCAAACGATTGGCTTCTTGCTGGAAATTATGCCGATCCGCTTCAACGTGCAAGACAAGCAAAAATTCTCCGACCTGCTGAAGGACACGCGCTCCAAGGTATATGGAGCTCTCGGTCATTCTGGCATCCCAATCGAGGAGTTGGCTCGAGCATGCGGCGTGCCATCCGACAAGATGCAGACACCGTTTGCACAAGTCATCTTCAATTACAGGATGGGAGCGACCAAGGCCCCTAATATGGGAGACGCGCGTATGGAGTTCTTAGACTACTCTGATGCCAAGGTCCCCTTCGACTTAGCCATTTCTGTGGATGAAAAGGAAGACGGAACAGGTTTCTTGACGGTCTCTGCACAAGACTACCTATATGACCGTGAAGCTGTTAATTTGCTAATTGCCACATACAAGATTTTGCTTCGTAAATTCTCTTCGGACACGTCTTGCTTAGTGGGCGACGTGCCTATTTACGATTCAGCTCTTGTTGAGCGTGGAATTGAACTCGGCACAGGCTTGCCCACAGAAGCTAAGAACGAGCCTGATACCTTGTCCAAGAGATTCAACACCTGGGTCTCCAAGGATCCGCAAGCCATGTCCATTAAAGATACGGACGGCAGATCAATGACCTACAGTGATCTCTCTCACAGAGCGGATCAGATTGCAACGGCTTTACAGCTTACGAAGGGGTTTAGCAACAAATCTCGCGTTGCTGTTCTTTGCGAGCCGACAGTTGACACTTCAGCTATTATTATCAGTCTCCACCGCCTCGGAGCGGTCTATGTGCCGCTTGATGTGTATGCAACTGATCAGAGGCTGCTAGATATTATTGATGAATCGGATGCCTTGGTCCTGATTCATCATGGGCCAACTGCAGCCCGAGCTTCCAAACTCGCTAGTGGTCGACAAGTTGGTCTCTTCGACTTGAAAGATGCTTCCACTGTTAAGGTGCAGAATCCCATTAAGGATATATCTTCTGCAGACAACACAGCTTTCATCCTATATACTAGTGGCTCAACTGGCAAGCCAAAGGGTATTCCATTAACCCACGCCAATGTTTGCGCCGTCATCACCGCTAGTACGCAGAGATTATCGCTTACAAGAGAGATTGTGCTTCAGCAAACAGGCCAAGGATTCGATGCAGCTGTATGGGAGATATTCGTCGCACTGGCAAATGGCGGCACAGTCATTGTGACAGACAACCACGGCGATCCCGCCGAATTGGCCGCATTGATGAAGCGAGAACGCGTTACTGTCACTCTCCTCATCATCTCTGAAGCTCATGCACTGTTGCAATATGGACACAGATCTTTGCGTGAGTGCACAGATTGGCGTGTTGCCATCTGTGCAGGAGAGAACTTTACTCCCAACCTCATTGACAAGATTGTTAGTCTCGGTCTACCTGGTCTTCGAGTAATCAACGGCTATGGCCCAACTGAGACATCCATCTTCTCCGCGCTTGGCGAAGTTGCTCTTATAGACGCCGCAACGAGGGGGGCTGATTATAGAGTCCCCATAGGGACAGCTCTGCCAGGCTATGGCATGTATGTTGTAGACCCTGAGCTTCGAGCTTTGCCAATTGGCTGGGTCGGTGAAGTCGCCATCTGTGGCCCCGGTGTTGTCAGGTCTGGTTACCTGGGTCGACCAGAACTAACCGTGGCGAAGTGGCGGTCGGCGAGCTTCCTGAGTAATTATGAAGGAGCAAGAGAGATAGCACTAGAAAGCCTCTGCTATCTGACAGGTGATCGCGGCAGAATGCTTGAAGATGGCTCTCTGTTGATTCTTGGCCGCATAGACGGAGACTCTCAGGTGAAGCTACGAGGCTTTCGAGTAGAGCTTGACGAAGTTGCTGCTTGCATAATCGAGGCATCTCGTGGTAATATAAGCGATGCTAGGGTGGTTGTTCGTGGAAATTCGTCTACCGAACACAAATTTCTAGTCGCATTCGTTGTGCTAAACGAGGAACGCAATGTCTCCAATGACTCTGAGTATTTACAGTCTCTAATCTCCACCTTGCCACTGGCTGCTTATATGCGTCCATCCACTGCAGTCGCACTCAAGACTCTGCCGTTCACTGAGCGTGGAAAGCTCGATACGAAAGCATTGGAAAATATCGAACTGCCGAGCTTTACAACTAATGAGGAGATCGATGATGAGGAAACGACTGAATGCGAATCCACTTTAAAGACTATCTGGAGGGGCATAATTCAGACTGCTGGTGGAATTCCCGCTCGCATCCAGAGGAGCTCAGATTTCTTCTCCATCGGTGGCAACTCGTTGCTTCTTTTGCAACTGAAGGCCGAGATTCAACAGGTATTTGGTGTCGAAATATCTTTGCCAGAGCTATTCCAAAGCAGTACGCTGCAGAGCTTGGCGGCCAGGATCGAAGGCTCAACAGGAGACATCGAGGTGGAGGAAATAGATTGGGAGCAGGAAACTGAACCGGCAAATATTCCATCGAGTATTTTGGACAAAGCAACTATATCCCCACGACCATTATGGTCCAAGAACAATTTGTCCATTCTGTTAACTGGAGCCTCTGGATTCCTTGGTAACGCTATCCTCCGACAGCTTGTAGCCAATCCCAAGGTCCGTCGCGTTCACTGCGTCGCTGTCCGCGATCCAAGCCGGATACCTACAGACTTGGACTCTTCCAAAGTCGTTATTCATCGTGGCAACCTCTCACAGCCACTGCTTGGTTTACCTGATATTACCGCAGCGGCGCGCATATTTGCAGAAGTGGATGCTGTTGTGCATAACGGAGCGGAAGTCTCGCATATGAAGAGCTATGGTAGCCTACGGTCTCCAAATGTTGGATCAACTCGGGAGCTAGCGCGCCTATTGCTTGAGAATTACAACAAAGACCTTGGTATTCCATCCATTCATTTTGTGTCGACGGGTGGGGTTGCTTTGCTCACGGGATGGGATACATTGCCGGAGGCTAGACTTCCATCCGAGGCTCAGCCAGCTACCGACGGGTCTTCCGGATATATCAGCAGCAAATGGGTCAGCGAGAGACTCCTTGAAAAGCTTGTTGATCGTGTACCTGGTATTGAAGTCTTTATACACCGCCCGTCTAACATTACGGGTGACGGAGTTGGAAGTCAAGACATCGTGCACAACGTACTTCGGTTTTCTAAGTCTCTTCAGGCTGTACCAGACCTTGGAACTAATTTCGGGACATTCGATCTCATCGGCGTGGATACCACTGCTAAGGGTATCATAGACGACGTCCTGGATAGGCAGGACTCGGTAGGTGATAGAGTCGTTTACCGACATCAATCAGGAGAGACCGTTGTGCCTGCCAGTCAGTTAAAGGAGTATCTTGGACACTCTGATACAATTCCATTCCGCGTTTTAACTATGGATGAGTGGATTGATACCGCGATGGCCGCTGGTATGGACGAGTTAGTTGCAAGCTTCCTACGTGCTTCAACGGGAGAGATGAGAATGCCACTACTGGAAAAGAAGTAGAAATGGGTTTATTCGGCGTATAGGTTAACATTTTGGAGGCTTTGTTTTTTTAAAAGATTAAATTTCGTAAGATAGATTGATAAATTATTTCTTATTTTTCGCAAGAATCAAGTTACGACCGTTTTACAGTGTCGCCTCATTCTCTAGCCATAAGTTTGTCTCCTGGGTGCGATTGCGACAGAATTGAGGCTCTTCACCAGACGACAACTAATAGGTAAATTCAGCGTGATAGTTTCCTTTTAGAGGAGGATCGTGCTTACGGTACACATTTACTCTAAATTGACCACTCACATTGTTAACACAACCAGATATGAGACACTTCTACTTGTAACACGAAGAGGTCTCCTCTCGAGAGACACCTGTGTACCAGTAGATGTATTAGCTGTCATACGTGCGAGTAAGCGGATGCGATGAAGGAAATGGGATATTTTATTCATATTCTAGATGCTCGCGTGGCCTCAAACGTACAACTTAGAAAATCATAATAGTGAAGGCCGTTGTGGTGACCGAGTTTCTTCATTTGGGCTAAGCTGTGATGAGGATAGGTTTCGAAGTCGTTGCTGATAGCTCGAGGCAGCGGGCGGAAGCAAGTGCTTTAAAACCCCAGGCATTTTACCTAAAGATTGCAGTCTCCTCGTTCTACGAGATGAAGATCATAGATGTATAGAACCATCTGATAAAAATTTACCCTCAAAGGAATTTGACGTTGAGTGTGGACTGGCTATGGATGATTTTAGGAATCGCAGAGTGGTTGAGCTCTATCAATGAAGGCCGTACGCATGAGAGAAAAAAATGGCATGGTCGCCTTATCGTACGGCCGATCAAAGGCAAGGCCGAGAAGGAAAATATTGTAGAATTTTTGAGATTGGGAACATTTGAGTTCGAAGTCAACCAATACAATTGCCAGAGAGACAAGGGTGATGAAGAGTTGGAAGGGAGGATCTGGTTCGTGAGCTTTAAACGACTACCCTAGACCTAGTGCAGTAGCAGAAGCGTATGCTGCGATAGATCGGAAATGCAGAGTCTATGATCGGAGATTAGGGAAATTTACCGGATACAGTTTGGAATGATTACTTTAGTTCCGAAAAGACTGACATGTCTTGGGCTGCTGTATTTATCTCTTCTTTCCCTCACATATCATTAGAGGAGATTCAAGAACAAGGTTGGCTCTAATTAAAGAAGACGTACAGACATAACTTTCATCCGCAGCTTACATGATCAATATGGAGCAACCAGCCCACAGCGGACCGAGCCGAAGTCCAAAAGATGAAATCTAACGGCCGGCTTGACTTTCTTTATTTCTATTGTTTGTAGAAGCAGTAAGACCCACAGCCGGCGTGGGCCGGAGTGCGGATCTCGGAGCACCGACCCGCTTTGCTCCGATACTCAGCCTCAGGTGATCAACTGCCTCGGCGTGGCGCAGCTCTCATGACTAATCAAATACCCTTTGCTAACTGGTCAAGATGACATGCAGTAAGCAGCAGGCAGAAGGTAGCGGTGACGTATTACCAATCATTCACCGGAACAGCCCGCAGAAGCCCGGCCAAACCGACCTTCTCTCAGCTTCTTTTCCCCCCTGACCAACCTTAGGCGCCCTACCTAATCTTGGACCTGCATTTTGACACATTTAGATCATCTATTTTCACATATATATATTAAGTCGTATCTCTATTTTATTGCTCTTCTTGGGAGGCAGACGTCATATCAAAACTATCACTTACAGGAGTGGGCGGATCACGACTGAACGTGCATTTGTCATCGCTAATACGAGAGAGACACTCAACAACCACCGACGCCAGTATCACTATACAGAAAGAAGAAAACACAGAAGCCGGCCGGACATGATGACTGACGATTTGAGCAAGAATAATACTGGCGATGTCGAAAATACTGAAGTGACGACTCATCCATCGACTGAGGAACTCATGTCAGACAGTGAAACAGACGAAGCATCGTTACAGCTGAAGATATCATGGCGCGGGTCCCATGTAGACCTCAACTTTTTCCCCGACGACACTGTGGGTGCATTATTTGACGAGATCCAAACCATCTTTGAAGTGCCGCGCGAAAATGCAAAGATCCTGGTCCCCAAAGGCCCCCTCCTCAAGTTCCCGTTCAAGGACCCGGACTTCGCGCTGAAGAACCTCGAAGGCAAGATGTTGACGCTCATGGGCTCCAGCCAGAAAGAGGTGGCTGCAGTAACCAACATGTGCGAGAAAATCAACAAGATGCGGGTTGCGAAAGAGTCACAGAGGAGCAGGGCCAAGGCCCCAGCGCGACATCGACCGGCAGCCTCTCAGGAGGATGCCAAATACACATTTTTACAAGTCCGCCCGTTGGAGGGCCTGCCGCATCCCGAACGGAGCCGCAAGCTTCTTCTGCGGTTGAAGGAAGACCCCGGCATCAAGGCAGTCATGAAGAAGCGCAAGTTTACAGTCTCGCTCTTGACGGAGATGGAGCCGCTTTCGAACATGCAGACAACACACGAAGGCACATCGCGCCTACTAGGCCTCAACAGGAACAAGGGCGAGGTGATTGAACTTCGTCTTCGGACGGACGCACACGACGGATACAGGGATTACCTGACTATTCGGAAGACGCTGTGCCACGAGCTGACACACAACGTACACGGAGACCACGATAGGCAGTTTTGGGATCTTTGCCACCAGATTGAGCGCGAAGTCGATGGCGCGGATTGGAAGCGCAGCGGCCATACCGTGGACCAGACGTCCCGCTATCACATTCTCAACCAAGAGACGTCAGACGAAGACCACGGAGGGTGGACAGGCGGTGAGTTTGTTCTGGGGGGCCCTGGAGAAGCCAGCCAGGGCATGAGCCGTCGCGAGGTTTTGGCACAGGCAGCGTTGGAGAGGCAGAGGAGGGAGGATAAGGCGGAGCGGACGGCGGCGGAGGCGGCGGAGAAGGGATGGCGGCCATGTCAGAGGCAGCAGCCAAATAACGACCAGGGACAGTAAAGCATGGGCATGGGCAGGCTTGGATTTGAAGTTGACGGCTCTATTTATTTGCTGTTTTGAATTGAGCATCGCTCACGGGCATCTGGTATTCATGCATAGCGAAAACATTAGGATAATAGCGACAATTCTGCTTCTCTCGGTTTATAACATCTAATGACACTCAATTACGTATCATAGTTAAATCAATCTTTCCTATGTCCTTTCATCAATATGGCAACGGATCCAGATCGAGCCCTTTGACGCTGAATTGAAAAGCGTCATTGCGCGAGTAACTCCCTGCGGTGTCCAAGTCCAGTCGACCGCGAATGCAATCTCGGAAGTCAATGTCTGCGTATATGATGTTCTCATCGTCTTCCCACTGAGGGCCAGCGAGGACATCACCAAACGGAGAGATGATGGAGGAGCCGCCTCGGCAGATAAATGAGGTGGTTTTGCTTTCAGTTGCAGTTGAAGTTGAGCTTGTGGTTGCTGCTGTAGTCAACTTTGTATCTGTGGTAGTAGTAGTAGTGCTTTCGGTGATAGTTGTGTCATTTGTGTCATCGTCTGCGTCGCATGAGAGGACAATCTCGTTCCCGTCGTCATCAAATATCGATTTGCGCCGCTTATGCTGCTTTACCTTGCTGGTGGGACTTGGGGGCAAAGCAATCTCAAAGCCGTCCTCTGTAAGTGTCGAGTTGCGCCTTGGCCTCTCCTTGCCAGTAGCAATAATATTTCGGCCCCCTCCACCTACAGAAGCCACATTTCTCCCTTCAAGGTCTACATTGTCGCCTTTGACGCACATGTTGCTGCTCACGACGAAACAGCGGCCTTCAATGCCAACAGTGCGCATAAGACTGAGCCACGTGTCCCGTGCGTCGGCCGTGGGCGCAAGATAGAGGTTGATGTTTTGCGCATAGAGAGACTGTCGCACGAGTGGCATATAGTTTTCCCAGCAGATGGCGGCGGCGAGGTTGATGCGCTGGTTGCGTATGACGGTGGTGACAGCGCGTAGGGTGGAAGGGTGGCCTTGAGCCCAGACGAGGCGCTCGCTGCCTGTCTGTTTTCTCATGTTAATACGCGATTGTACAAGGACAAGAGACAAGAGAAATAAGAAAATTGAATCGCAAACGTACCGGCAACACTTTGCGTCGCTTGCCGATGATGCCCTCGCGAGGACAGGCATACACAACCGCACAGTAGAGGCTTCCACCGGCCTTTTCTACGCAGCCCGTAACGACAAAGACACCGCTCTCCCTTGCAACTCGTTCTATTTCTTCTCTTGAGCCATCTCCTCTACCACTTCCGCCCTCCTCATACCCATTCAGCTGTCGTTTTACCCACCTGTCCCCCGCGCCGGCCCCGCCCTCTCCCACCGTGTCGCCCAAGTCGATCGCCTGGTCAAAGTACTGCGCAAACTCCTCTCTGCCCTCGACAGAGCGGTTGCCGATGACACAGCCAAAGGACGATCCTCGAGGATAGCCTCCGATAAATGCTTCTGGGAGGAGGAGGATATCAATGTTGAGGCTGGCAGCGCGGTATGCAAACTGGGAGAGGAGGGTAAGAGTGACAGGAGTGCTGCACTGAGTATTGGGGGAGGCGGTGCCTATGCGGATAGTCATTTTGAGACAGAAGATGATTGACCTGATATACTAATTTAATCAAAGTTTTGATGAGAAGCTATGGTTGAAAGAGAGAATTGAGAGGAGAATGGGCAGATGTCCAAAGTCTTGCGAGTTGTCGTCATATACAAGCTGTTTGTAAGCAAATTAACTATTTATCGAAATAAACTTTCCACCAAAGAAAGCCTCAACATCAAATTAGCCTATGGCATGTTTGGTCAAGGACCCAATATTGAGGGGTTCATTGTTAGACATGGTGATGGTCCTGATGGAGGACCCCAATACCTTGATACGTGTAAGAGCGACCCCTCATGAAAGATCTAGTGACGTACTAGCTGCGGGTGTTGCCCAGATCCCCCATCGAGTTAATTATTTAATATTAAAGGCGACTGAATTACATAAACTGGCTAGAATCACCAAAGTGATCTGGGGTAGGTGGAGATAAATGGATAGTTAATATAGTTATATAATGGTTGGATCGAAGTCACAAATGATGAGACACTTAGTCCCAGCAAACATACGACGCATGCCTACAAGCATATCAATAGTTATAAAACCGTCTCCTGCTTTAATTACAATTTTCTTGGGCACCTCGCGGAATTAAACAATGAGCTATAGAATAACTGAATATTGGAATGCATATAGGAATAGTATTTTGATTGACGGGCCACTTCTGAGGCTCTGCACTAGGAGCGACCGAATGGATATATAGACGTTCGATGTGGCCAGACATGTGAAGAGCAATACCAGCGGAATAGTATTGCCGTCTTTGAGCGGGAGTGACGATCACAGTCAGATTGAGTTGGGAAACAAAGCCGAATAACGGGTTTGGACAGCTGAAGTATGCGGAAAGATTGTGACAAAAAGGCAGATGCTCAAAAGCGATCATTGATGCGGTACGGCAATGTGCGAGGAAACATGTAAGCCTTGCTGTCGTGATCGAAAATTCAAAGGCCCAGGGCTGAGTAGTATACACGGCCAACTTTCCATTTGGGCCAGTGCACTTTTTAATTATTATTAATATGATGGAATAGACTAAATAAACCAACTTGTTGGCCCACGGGATGACGGATGAGGACTGGAACGAGGGCAAGGATATGGATGATACAGGCTACAAAAATCCTTAAACAACACCTCGTGTGCTATCAAATAACGAGCTATTCTGCCAACAGTCCCAACTTTAAATGTGAATTGATACTTATTTGGACCATTTGGCAGCTTTCTGATCTGTAAAATTGAATTTGAGGTATGATTTCGAAATAGCGCAAGACCACCCATCCCCAGTTAATACTCTGTTCAGCCTGGTTGAAGAGTACTGGGCGTGCCTTTTCCTACAAATTAAGATTCTGTCGTATAACATTGCTCAAAAGTCGATGTACTTTTATAAACGGCGCTTTGTAGTTTCAATGACTATCAGTGACTTCACTGTAGGATTGACTACAGATACCTCATTGTGATGATTTTTGACAAGTGGTCTCTTCTGGACTGCTGGTTGTTTGTGCTAAGAGGAACTAACACTAATGGTGTGATATGGTATACAATTGACACTTAGTATATAGAAGGTGCTGACTTTCTGCTGTTGAGTTTAGTGTCATCACTGGCCAGTTACTCAAGTTCACACAGCTGAGGTGTCAATGTTTATGCCTAGGCGATCCGTGTCTAGCTCTAACGAAGTCACAAGCACTCTAAATCATTACACAATAGCCCTCAAATGTATCTCGAGAGGTTTAACCAGCTTGTGGGATAAGCCAAGTCATGTTCTGTCATTGATACGCATGTTGGCTTGTATCTTTGGCACTTTGGCTGAAGCACGACGGTAATTAACTAGGAGAGCTTTCTCATATATACGAGTGACTCAAGTGGATTTAATGCGAAATATCAGGAGCTTTTTCTGGTAACATTGCACAGTTATTGATCAATATGTGCTTAATCGCAGCCTCAATATGTTCGTCAAAAGGCTTTGATCATAACTACGGCAAACCACTGAATGTTAACCAAGCCTAGAGACTCATTCTCGAACAATAAAGGCAAGCATACATCGTGCGAACCATTATAATTTCATGTTGAAAGAGAAATTTCAAGTCGGAAGAAAACCTGAAAATGGCCTCGACGAGTGCAAACCCGCCCTCTGAGTTTTTCACCTCACTCTCCCGCAACTATGCTTGCCAAACTGGCAACTCAACAAGGTCAATTCTTGAGTTATCTATAGGTCTTATTTCACCAAGAATCACCTCTTCGGCGATTGTCCACGATAATGCTGGTGGTGTTGGCACCGCAACGTCCGTGATCCTCGACCATCTTGGAGCTAAGTCCCCAGATGATGTTCCTGAGATTCTAATCACCGATAATAACCCGGCGATGGTTGGTTCAGTACGGGAGGCCTTCAAAGAATACGGCTCTCGGATCTCAGTTTCAGAGACGGATTCGCAAGACCTAGGCAGAATCCCTGACGCCTATTTTACCCACACCATTCTCAGTTTCTCTATATTTCTCTTTCCAAATGCTCTTACAGCACTCCGTGAGATCCATCGAACGTTAAAGCCAGATGGTGTGGCTGTCTTGACCACGTGGAAGCATTTCGGCTTTGCCTCCGTCACTGAAGTTGCTCGAGCTTTAGTTCGTCCAGATCTCCCGCCGATGCCCCTTCCTGGGTCGCAATTTCGAGAAGAAGGCGTTTTGGGAAAGCTAGCCATTGAGGCCGGCATTGATACTACTAAGATGAAGGTGGTTCAGAAAGAGACAGTACGTACAGGCCAGGATGTTCAAGGAATGAAAGAGTTTATGCTCTCACAGTTTTCAACTATGGCAACAAAGGGGTGGGACGACGATGATAAGGCAAAATGGCCCATGGCAGTCACGAATTCTATAGAAAAACAAGTTCAGGATTCTGGCGGTATTAAATTTGAAGCGTGGGTTATAATTGCGAAAAAGTAGCAAGTGTGCTTGCAACGGACACGAAGTAGACGGGGACTTTCTGAGATTGTATTGTGAGATATGTGTTTCTTGAACTAAAGTCCGTTCATCATTTTAAAGATAGAAGTGAATCTGACATAGCACATCCCGTTCAAACAGCTCTCATGTTTAGTCGATCAACAGAAGTATCATACAGAAGAGTCGTATGGAACTATGGACAATATGCTGAGATTCTAGAGCTATAGTGTAAGTAGTGATGATATCGTTCTCGTTCATAGGAAATGCGGCCCAGCAGTCCATCGACAAACAAAGATTCTCAGACGTTGAACTGGTCGTACTCATTCTGTGTCGTTCATGCTATAGGAGCACGATCAAATGCCCAGTTCTTTACTAGCCAAAGCCACACCTTTGACTCTGTTAGTAATCTTTTGGAATGCAATGTCGCGTGCCACGTCGGGGCTCCCATGCTTGGGCTTGCCATCAATGGAAAACGGCGAAAAGCCACAATTATCCGTAGCCCCAAGCTGGTCCAGAGGAATATACTTGCTCGCGGCAATTAAGTCATCCTTGATCTGTTCAGGCGTCTCGACCGTGGGATCAATAGGATTGATGACACCAATGAAGGCCACCTGCTTCACGCCATCCGCATCTTTTCGAATTGTTTCACCTATTTCTTTATACACCTTTTCCTTGTCCTTCTCACCCGCGAGTTGGATCAGGAAGTATCCCGCGTTGATCTGGAATAAACTAGGCAGCAGCTCATGATAATCGACGTCGGCTGAATGCGCACTGTCGCAGTCGCCACCAGGACAGGTGTGAAGACCAATATTCCTTCTCTCCTCAGCACTGAAATTGGCGAGGACTTGATTGTTGAGGTCAACAAAAGTCTTTAGCAGTTGTGCTCCGGTCCAAGGGACCCGGTCGTCGTTTTTGGCAGCCAGTCGCCCTTCAGTAAAGTCAATGCTCACTCTCTTGGCACCGGCAGCAAAACATCCACAGATGTCTTTGACGCACTCAGAAATGAGGTCTTTCACAAATTGCTCCTTTGGATAGCCCTCTATCTCTCCAGTAAGAGGGTATGTCAGGTACAGCATAGACGGGGAGACGACCGCCTGCTTCATAGGCTTCGTGGCATAGGGCTTGGATAGCTTGAAGTTGTCATAGGCAAAGGCCTTGTATCTTAAGGGGCCTTTCGTAAGACCCGGTAGCTGCCGGTGATGCCCGTCATCGAAAACCGCAAAGAATTGTCCATCACCCCTCATGTTATCCACAAGCCCAGTTCCGTTAAGAGTGCTTCAAGAGTCAATCCTATTATTCGCAACAGTACACTTATAGATGGGATCACCTACTCAGTTATGGGGTAAGTTGCGAAACTACTAGCTCTTTGTTCTCCATCTGTAACAAGCTCCTGGCCTGTTTCCTCCATGCGCTTGATGCTGTCCTTAGCTGCCGCATCCTGAGCCTTCACGAGCTCAGCAAGAGTGATTTTTCCCGCGTCATAATCGGCATAGGCTTGCTGTAGGACTATATCACGGCATGAGACACTTGGGAATCAGAATTTGTTGTCTTACGTACCCTGAGGTCGTGGAAGCGACCCTGTCCGGCAAGTTAGCAGCTAGCTTATTTCATGAAGCCTTTCCAAACCAACGTACCGACATTCTCAGTTGGGATAGGCATGACTCAAACAGGACGTAGACGGCACGGTTAATGGCGACGGGGTTGCTGGGTTCAATAGAAGTGAGAATGGGAACGACAAGAAGAAAGATCATGGCATGTGGGAACCGCCGTCCCTACCTTACCCCTCTTTATCCGGTCATTGGTGTCACGCCTCTAAAGAAATGTTCACCAGGATGCAAACCCACTGGATCACAAAGCTGAGGCAGTAGGTGCATCGAACGAAATCGTAGTGCGACAATAGGTTGTGATCTCGTACATGAGTAGTGGCACTAACACTATCCCCATAATGCATTATTAGACACAGCTAGGCAACATACAAAGTCATGTCACATTGTACTGCAATTATAATAAAAGGTTTTATGTCATTAAAACGCGTGTATAGTGGTTTCTCCTACTCATTGGAGGAGTGGCAATTCTGAGACTATACTATATGCTAATTCTCTCTTTAGTTCGGCCTAGGTTCAGAGCCCTCATCTGCGGCCTCTGCATTCAACTACCATCAGCTGAGTTATGATCTAGCTGTACTCTGACAATCATCGATCGCCTGGATCCGGTGCGGGGAAGTCGACCTCATTCGCTAATTGCATGCAACTAATGATGGGAGGACCACGTGTCCTGATTGCATCTTTATGTTATTCATTGAATAAGCATTACTATATCAAGATAGTTACAACGCGCAAAATGCTCAATATGTAAGTAGAATAGAATTCGCAAAACTGTATCGTAACTTTCTCCTATAGGGACAGGAGTGGTGCGAAATACGGTTGTCCCGTTGAGTTGATGGAGATTGACTTTCTATCTCTCATTATATAGCTATTACTATGTGGAAATCCGCAGCAGAGTAGTAGCGTGAAGCTCACATAGGCTTCCTGTTAGATTGCTTACTGTATTCGTCAACATCAGCAGGTTCCTGCATTTCAGCTGCGTGCAGATAGGAACGCCATCGTTCTGAAAATTTCTTATCCTGCCAAACTAATAACTGATAACTCCGTATAAACGATAGAACAATCGCTGTGCGTCCATTGGGGAGTTGCACTGCAATATACTCGTGAGATCAACATGATTTATTCCTCTTTCACGGTATACCCATGCCTGCCAATAGATTGTGAGACCAAATTGGGCAAACAAAAGTCGTAGTTTCCGGATTCAGCCTAAAAAGATGCAGCAGTAGTGAATGGGGAAACGCATATACTGCAGTAATGTACATTGCTATGTGTTGGCATTTATGGAGACTTGTATTCATTATTTGTGAGACCAAAATGAGAAACGGTAAACCTATCAACTAACCTCCGGAATGCTCGGACTTGTGCGAAGAGAAGGCCACAAAGCTACATCGTAGAGTTTCCCTGGCTAGCAAACATATGTCGTGGATGCTTGATAAACGTAATAAGAGCCTAGTCTCTGACGAGACCAATCCCATGCTTCTAACACGCATCGGTTACCAATATGTCAAATCAAGTTTTAGCGATAGCATCCATAGTTTTTTATTTCTCATCGTCAGATTTTCCACCTGTATCCATCTTCACGCGATTAAGAGACCAAATCGCGATTGAAGGCCATCACCAACCCACCCTGCGCAGTGGTCCAGTCCCTTCATCAGCACCATCATCATCATACCCAAATCGTCAATATCTTCAGGCTGCATATCCGTCATATCAACATCCCAATCGCTGAATCGAACAGGAAAGCACGGCTTCTTTTGCACTGCCGATGACCACTTATATTCTGACTGTGCTTCCCAAAGGGCTGTTTGAGCAAAAAAAGACAAATTCTCAAACTCATGGTGGGAATTATCCCATCCATTTTTGAGGAAGCAATATAGTCCAATTAGGCTGTGTCCGATGATAATGGTCCGACGCAAACTCTCGGCAAACAGCCAGTTTTGCCATGAACCGGTACCAGCAGCAGCACCTGATGAAGACCGCAATACGTCACTCCCATTGCCATCGAGGTGATGCATTCGAGTTTGAATCTGGCGAACCATGCTAGTGAAGGTTGGCTCAGTTCGCTCGGCGTCCCCACGTAAACGAACGTCCCCATCAAACAGCTGTATAATGCGTAGCAATGACAAGGCTTGTACCGTAGCTAGCTGATCGATTGCGGTCATTCCAGTCATTGAATTATTTTCGAAAAGATCCTTTGCTTTCTGGATAATGACGTGGTGAATAATGGCTTCGTTGTGCTCATTCTTCTGACTGTATAGCGCACACACTCCGAGTAAGTCTTGAAGGGCAAGAGGCATGTACTCTTTGTATAGCGATTTATGAATAAATGGAGTTTGACAGTGCTCTACAAATTGCTTCGGAAATATCTTCAGCCGTTTAACAGTATAGACGATTCGCTCTTGGTATATCTCACCCTCCAACACACTTGCTTCGGGAGAGTGATGCGGCACCATCCGATCAGGCACTGAATAGCTCTCAATATTCATCATTATGGTTGACCAATCCAAATTAAAATCAGGAGTCTCAAGAACCGATGAGTTTCCAAAAGCTAATTGAGCATTGTCGATGGGTCTGTCGTCTGATGTTTCAACGAAGTTCAATAGGCTAGGATCCAGTTGCGCACTTATATCAGCCGTGCCATTTGCAGCGGATACATGATCTATGTTTCCATCAGTGCCGGCTGGCGATATACCTTCATAACGACATTCTAAAATGCGAGTCTCGCAACGATGGCAACGTGGAATGGCTAAGTCACACTTCCGTTTGGCTGCGGCACAACGGTTACACGCTTTTCGATAGGGAGATGGCATAGTAAACTATGTCGCTTAGTATTCTAAAGAGTATCGTGTGGCTGAAGTTCCTTGAAGGAAAGCAATAATAGAACCGACGTCGTTCATGTTGAAACAAGCTCATCACTCAAAGTTCAGGTCCTAAACGTTTCCAATCCAAGGCTACCGTAAAATTGTTTTTCCACAAAACGGAATAATTCAAATTAGTGTATAGCGACTATAATTTGGGGCCAGCATAGAGTTTATCTACCATTACCAGCTCTGTCACTGTGGCCAAATTATCATATCATTCACTCGGGGGTTAATTACTTTCACAATCGCCTATCCCTTCTGCTAGAAATATGTTTGCTACAACTGAAGATGATTACATTTTAGTGGCCAACGGGAAACCTCATAGGCTGTTTTACTACTGCACTCCGTTGAGCCCGTGAATCAAAAGGTTCTTCTCGTGAATCTCCACTGCTCGTTCTCGCAGCTCATTTACATCCCAGTTTGACCAAAGAAATCTCCCTTTAAACAGATCGGCATCTTTTGAAGTCGCTAGCCAGACACAAAATGAGCCAGGAAGCCCTACACAATTTTTATTAGTAGGCTGCAATGGTTCTGCGATAAAAGGCAGTGACAGACGGATAGGTAAAGGGGTTGAAGGCTCACCAATATTATCTACAGCCGCAATGTCGCCGGCTTTCTCCTGCATGTCCGTCGCAATAGCACCAGGATTGATATTAAACACTCTCAAGTGGGCATCTTCATGCTGAACGTATTCCATAATCTTAGCAAAGCTGAGTTTGGACGCTGAATATGCTGAGTAGCCTGGTATGTATGGGATATGGCCAGCTCCAGACCCAATGTTGATAATAGTGGCACCTGGTTGAGGTTGCGTTTTGAGAAACTTTTGAATCACATTTAAGCCTCCCTTTATATTGACTTCGAAGGTATGCCAATAGTCCTCCAGGTCAGAGTCACCGATAGCAAGATGCTGATCTAGGTATCCAGCATTTTGCACGAGAACATCGATGCGCCCAAAGGCAGCGATGGCTTGGTCCACAGCAGAAGATACCGCTTGCGTATCCAAGATATCAGCAACGGCATACAATACTTTGGTGTTATTTAGAACGGAAATCTGGCGTGCCGTCTGCTGCAGATCCTTCTCGTTTCTTCCAATTAAGAAAACTCCCTCTGAGTTTGCTGTGACAAAGGATTTGGCGATGGCAGAGCCGATCCCTCGTCCACCGCCAGTGATGAATATGGCCTTACCTTGACAATTTAATTCAAGGTTAAACTCGGAGATGGCAGCATAGGTGGCGTGGTGATTTGTAGGAACAAACGAATTCTGATGGGTTGTCATATTCGCGATTTGTGTTATGCATCAAAGAGTGAGACGAATTGTCTGGCGGCACCGATACTAATCAAGACTGATGAGAAACTAATATCGCTGGACTGATGCGAATAATCTCTTAAATAAGATTCCATAATAGTTAATTAATCATAATGTTCATAATTCATCTTCCGTCGTGATAATTCTTCGGCTTCCGCCATCGATTGCGGAAGCTTAGTGCGGCTATTAACTTCCGCGCTCAATTGCGGCCTGGCTTCCGCAGCTCCTTGTCTTCCACCAAATAAGTAGCGGAGGCCACGCCTTTGAGCGAAACTAAACAAGATGACTAAAGAAGTATCTTGGTTACTTATTCATACTATTCAGAGTCTCATAATTCACTAGATACATAATGTGGGAACATAGTTTAACTTCCGCACTCTTCTTCCGCCACACGCGGCCCGACACGAGGCATTGACGAGATATAAAGCTCATCAATGATCGCTACATACCCAACTTCGCATACATTTTGTAGTACACGCTTCAATTCTATCTGAATCCAATTGAACTCCTTCCCACCTATTCATTATGGAAAACATGGCGACCAGCGGATACAAGAGTACTCCTCTGGGGGATTGGGTCACCGAATTAGTGAATGCCGTCTTCTTCCAACCAGAAACTGATATCGCTATCAAAGCAATGCAAGAGCATTTTAGTCCAGATCTAGTGGTTCGGTGAGTTAATATTCGCTATCCAATTTAATAATTTGACAGTGCCTAATATACCCGCATAGCATCAACAGCGAGTCAATAAGCCGGGAGAATTACGTATCGCTCATTACCACAACACGTTCCAAATATGACTTGTCGGTTCAATTCAATCACGAATTGCTCCGGGATCGTGAAAACCCCGATGATGATAGTGAAGGGTCGGTTGCCCATCTCTCCAATTTTATTCTAAGAGACAAGCAGACTGGCGAAGCAAAGGCTGAGTCAAGCTTGGTGATATCAACTGTTAAAAACATTGACGGCAAGAAATGGTTGACCGAGTTGACGGAGGTTTATCGCTCAGCTTAGCTGTTATATTATTCATGCATCTTAACTTCAAATTATTACTTGTCCACAGTGTTTTCTACACTAGACGGGATTTTATATATTGAAGTATACTCTGGTGATAACAATTACGCAGTAGCCATGGAGATGACTTCATGCTAGAATCGAGTAATATCAGAATATCTGTCGCAAAAGCAATCCCAATACTGCAACCGCAGTTTACACTCTCATACCATCACTCTACAGAAATTACTTCATCAACGTTTCTGTATGATGATGTGTTTCTCATGACCGCGACTTGGGTTTGGCGACCAAAAACCTTGTCGATAATACCTCGTGTAAGATCTAAGCAGTTGATGATGTCTCTTTATGCTACGCCTAGCAAGTAGTTGAAGTTTCGGAATAGCTATCTCGCATTCCAAGTTAGTATACGTGGGGTGTTGATGTTCCGGATCCAACCGCGTAAATTGACCGAGACAGCCGCAGCTGAAATGTTTTTCGCGTGTTTATGCAATCCCCCGACGCTGACATTGACCAACCAACAACTACTCCAACCAACCAAACACCCAACATTCCATCTCCCATCCTGAGGGTACCAGGAAACGTCAACAACGTGTTTCGTTGTTGTTCTCACCATCGCCATGGACCTGCTAGCCCATCCAACAACTGCACAGGTCATTTCTCTTACAGAGGATGCCATGAGAAATGCGCTTGACAGTGAGAAACACCAGCCTACTGAGGCTGGTTCTCATGGTCTGCAATCTGGTGTCACCATTGATCTGAGCCGCAAAAACATACAGACACTATCCGATGAGGTTATTGACATAGTCAAGGACAGAGTGGAAAGGTAAGGCGATATCCAATCTGTACATTTATTCATATATAAAAATACACTAACATGTCTAATTAGACTTGCATTGTCTCATAACCAGATTTCATCTCTCCCAGCTAACTTTTCACAATGTACCTCATTACGCTACCTTAATATCAGAGGCAACAGGATCAAAAATTTCCCCATGTCGGTAAGATTGTAATCACCTTTGCTCAATGTCTCTTCTCAGACTCAGTAATGGTCGTCTAACCCCGGGGGGCTAGTTATGCGACTTGAATTCCCTCGAAATTCTAGATCTCGGCCGCAACCAGCTTCAGGAGATACCTGATGAGATTGGCAAACTTTCGTCATTAAAAGTACTATCCGTACAGAAGAATCACCTACGCCAGCTTCCACTTTGCCTGGCAGATATGAGCTCCCTACAGGTGCTCAAGTATGAGGGGAATCCAATCAGACTACCATCTAGAGATGCTCTTCAGCGTCTTGTCGGAAGCCCAACCAGCAGTGGGAAGTCAACTAGTAATGAGGCTACTGAAGTAGATGTAACAGCTAAGGTCAAGCAACTTCTACGATACCATGCCACTAATAGACGTAATGAAAGGGTAGCCACAAGCGAGGAGGCTATTGAAGCAACCGAGGGCGTACTACCTCCGCTTAAACAGGCAGGCAATGGCCGCTTTCCTATAAAGCTAGATATTACCAAAAGGTCTAATATTCAAGCTCACGATCATAATCAGTGGCCTCCTCCGCTTCCGACTGCGTCGCGTTTACGGGGGCTATCCCAACAAAGTGCAATTGATGCTCACCCAGACATCTTGCCTCCAACCATCGCCAGCATCAGTGAAAGACTTCGCAGCAACTCCGAGACAATGCTGCGCTCTAACCAGCCTGGAAATCGAAGCCGTCGTATGGGAGTTGTCCCCAAGAGGGGGTACAGACTTGGTGCATTGGATCAAATACAATCGGCCACTGTCTTCAATAGCCATCACGGAGTCAGTCAGCCCTCACACTTGGAGGCAGCTCAACCAGGATTGAAGAGCCCACCACCATCAACAGCTTCGTATATACGGAGACCTATTCATCTCCGCCAGCTCTCCATATTTCCTGTGAGACAGCATGAATTAGGCGAATTGGATCCGATTGTAGAGGCTGCTAGCGGCATCATTTACTCTATATTTCAAATCCACCCAATCATTCAAGCTCTCATGCCCTTGGTTAGAGCCGGGGCTACAAAGCGACCAAGCCTCGAAATCGTGCTTTACAATACAAATTCTCACTTGGAGCAGCTCGAGTTGGAACTGCAGAAATATCACATATCAAAGAAAGGTAGAGATGGTTCCGCTCCCAGTGAAGGCGTCCATCAAGCCTGCCAAACCCTTCTAAGGGCATATGGACATGTCTGCACATTACTAGCGAGAGAAGTCAATTCCTTTATTGAAACGGCCGACCCTCGATATATAAGGACTCTATTGATGTTGCTGTACAGTAGTACTATGGAAGTGCGAGCTACTGTTTCATCACTAAATGTCAAATTCAACCAGAACAGGTCTACGACTAAAGCAGGTCGGCAAGACGATCGGACTATTAATCATTATGTCCAGGACTCCGGTGCTATTCCCAATATTGCGGCGCCTAAGTCTTCAAAACGGTCAGACAACAGAAACCCCATATATAGCCCAGGGAGATCGACCATCGATGCACCAGTTCAACTCAATCAAGTAGCCGATAGTAATGTCAATGAAAAGCAGGAGTCTCTTCAATATGTCAGCAATCCTACAAAATCGAATCTCAACTCTCCAGAAGAAGATATATATCTCAATAGGATATTCTTGTGCTTGGAAAAGTCGACAGATACTGTGCTCAAGACTTTGCCAAACTTCAACGCTGAATTGACAGATAGTTTCAGACAAGCGTTGCAACAGCGAATTTCTTCCCATCGCAGACAGCACTGGAATAGGCTTATCACCATGTGTAACAGTACCATTCAGAAAGCTGAGATTGTGAAAAAAAAATCATCTCGTATCAAGCAAGGTGAGGCTGTGGAAGCGCAATCTCAGTTTTGGGCCCATTGCATAAGCTTCATAGAGTCTTGGACAGAACTGGTCTCAGACATCATGACTTCGGTCAATAAGATTCCTTTCCCAACTGACACCAAGAGACGGTTGAAGCCAATTCAGGAGATAATGAAGGAGACGAGCAACGCAATAGCTCAGTCACCCTGGTACTATGTCTTAATCCCATCGGGCCTAGGCAGCGAGCCCGCTTCTCCGCCACCAACTATAATTACGCCTCAGAGTGCTGCTCTTGGTCCGGCGATGCAGGCTACACTATCCATAGCCTAGAACGGTAAGCTATTAATAGCCAATGTATGGGTGTTATTACGCTTTTGGGGTTAATGGAAGGGTCTGCGTTCAGTTAATGGGAGATAGCCTACGAGCCTAGCTATATAGTTGGTCGTAGCTGTCTTAAGTAATGAATATAGCGGTTCTTTAGACTAAGGATACTGCTCAGGTGTATGCCGATGTGGATTCAAGCAGTTCCAGTTGCTTTCCAACAACTCCAAAGTAGGACTCTCGGCCGCTGCAGGTCAGTAGACATGGTTTTCGGGAGTTAAATATCATCATGAACGCGACTCCTATTGCTTCGTATATTCTGGATGAAGGCACGATATATGACTAATCATATACTTTAAGGCGAGACCGAGGTATGCATGATGGCGTCTGGGTGCCTTGTTTAAGGTAGCCGATTGCATTGCTTTTTAGCTCTCTATCAGCCTCTCTACTAAAAGCCATCATTCTCTATTGTAGAATTCTTGTTGATTCTGATCCTCATATCCGACGTAAAAAGAACATTTGCTTATGTTTTGCGTATTATCAGCAATAGTCATGTTGGGTGTTGCGGCCAAGATCCTGCCTTATATTCAGCCTATTTCTGACAGGATATCATCGCCCTATGCCTCATTCACAAACTCACAAACCCCATCTTCATCTACTTCACCTCCTCCTTGTCCTGCTCGCCACCGGAGCCACTGCCGGCTCAAACGCATCGTCGTCCGAAATCTCATCATCACTAATCTCCACTGCTTTTGTCTGCGTTCCACCACCACCACCTCCTCCTCCTCCTCCAGTCTTTTGGGAGAAACTCAGCGTCGTCTGTTTCGGCTTTGAGGCTGCCGCTGTCGTTCCTCTCGTGGATCTCTTATTTGTGCTGCTGGCCGCGGCGGGTTTACTCGCTGTAGCTGCTGTGCCCCTAGTACCTGCACCGCGCCGTGCTGTTTTCGGAGCTGGTTTTGGTGGAGGAAATTGGTCCTCTTCTCCTGAATCCATGACCACATCTTCTTCTTCTCCATCTTCCGCTACTGCAACTGGTGGATCTAGCTCTTCTTCACTATCCTCAAAAGCTTTGCGACCACGTCGCGCAGGTGGCTTTTTGGCTGCAGGGGTTTTCCTGGCTGGTGCTGCCTTAGTTGCTCGCGTGGTGGTTCGTTTTGTGGTCTTTGCTGGAGGAGGTAGTTCATCGCCATCGTCATCATCCAGCGCCTTGTTGTTCTTCTGCTGCGTTCGTCGTAAAGACCCCCTTGCTGGTGCTGAGCTGCCTTCTGTGACATCCTGCGCCGGTGCATCTTCATACGTCCACGCATCGGGCTCATCCTCCCAGTTTCCATCAAAATCACTATCCCATGTTTCTGGCCTAGGACGCAACACCCTCTTTCTCTCGCCCAGTTGCAACCGGCTTGATGAGGCCGTCGTGGCCAACTGCTGCTCGATTCTCGCCCTATAAATCTCCATGGCACTGTTTAAGTCTTCATCGTCCGACTCTAAACCCAGCATCTGCCGTACTTGGCCAGCCAAGTGTTCAGACACAAAGAGCTCCATGGCGTGTTTGTCGTCTTTGGAGACGAATTGGTTTACCGCGTCTCCAAATGGACCTTGGGGGAGGACTTTAAGGGACTGGGCAGAAAGGAACTGATTAACGAGGCTTTCTACCTTGACCATGTCAGTTCCATCCTCATCAAGGTCTTCGAGGACTTCGGAGGGATTTGTAGCCGTGGTTTTGCCTAACAAAGCTAAGTTAGCATAGTGGCCTCGTAGCCAGAGGGAAAATAGCAGATGACCTACGCTGCGACGTCTTCTTCCTGTAAAAGTAAACCACATCATTTGTGTTGGCCACCTTGCCCACAAACCGATTCGAAAGCCGCTGGGGATTCTCACACTCGAACTGGCCGCCTTCAGGTGCTGTATACTCCACCTTCAGCCGAATGAGCGGCAGCGGCCGTTCCTCCAAGGCCTCTTCGTCCGTCTGTATAGCTTCCCATTCCGCATTCGCCTCTTCAATCATTTGGTCCACAACCTCCATCAACCGCCTGGTGACTTCTTGCCGGTTATCCTTTTTCTTGTCGAGGCCCTTGAAGCGCTTTTCCTGTGCGAGAATGATTTCCTTTGTGACAAATGGACGAACAGTCTTGAGAGGTATCTTGTCGACTTTAAAGTCCTTGCCACTGACACTCACCACAGCAACCTGTTTCTGCACCGCCTCTCCAGGAACAAGACTCGTGGCCACCGACGACCCAGGCTGCATGACATGGAACCCCGTCTCAGGGTTCTGCGTTGGGTCTATCAAGCACTCGTGCTCGTGGCCCCAGACCACCAAGTCCAACCAATCGGGCAGCACATTCTCCGGGAGGTACGACGTTGCCGTATGAGCATGGTGGTTCTGATGCACAGCCAGCAGATTGAACCAGTCTGCCATTTCCTGCCCCGGCCGAAACCACTTCACCTTGTGGTCCCGAAACGTCCGGAACATACGCTCATCGCGGACGTTGCTCAGCCCGTAAAGAGCTAGTCGCGTCTCTCCTTTTTGCAGCAGGATGGGCTTCGCCTCGATATTATCCGCCTCAGCCACTCTCCCATAGTAGTTTAACAGCCCAGCTGCCTGCAACAAATCTAGCGAGCAGAAATTTCCATCGCCCGAAGGGTCATCGTGGTTTCCGTGTATAGAAAAGACGGGGATAGAAATGTTGATATCTGGGTCTTCGTAGTTGACGTGTGGGAAAGCGCCTTCAAAGACTGTAGCCGCATCGGAGAGGAATTCGAGAGGACAAGGCTTCATTCCGAGGCAATTTTTGCGGAGCGTGCGCATAACTTGGTAGAGGGACTTGCGGGAGGGCTTGTTATCGTGGAAGAGATCGCCTGCGAGAAGGACCATGTCGACCTGTGATGGTTGGTTAACCTTGGGAGACGCCACAGATCATGGGGTGTAGGCATTTACATCTTCTTTTTTAGCGAGAGTCATGATCTCATCAAAGGTCCGCCAGCTGTCATCCTTGCGGATAGCATCCCGTTCTTCGAACCCAACATGGTTATCCGTCGCCACCAATATGCGGATAGTGTCCGCCTCTGCAACGCCAGTGAGGACGTTTCCTTGGTCACTGCATTGGTTTGGTGCTTACCGGCAAACTCGGGCATGGCTGGCAACGTTTCTCTTGAATATCAAGAGCCCATCAGCGTATTGTTGTATTTACACAGTCAAGCTCAGTGTGAGGGGCTCTAAGGGACGGTTGGCGGGAACATGCTGGGAGACGCGATGGTGTGTGGGAGCTGACGCGCGAGAAGATGCGAAGTCACGTGCGCCAATTTGTTTGCTGAAGCTGTAGCTAAAGCTGAGTTATATCCGCCAAAGATCGAGTATCAATGTTCCATGTAGTGAATCAAGGCATTTTTTTGTATCGTCCAATCCTCCATTCATTAAGTCGTCAGATGGTCATTATTTTGTAGTTGGAAGGTGATGTATTCAAGATTATCAGACGGATGGTCTATCTTCGCGTCCGTGCAACAAGTAAGATGACAGCTGTATTCATCAATGAGATACCAGCAATTAAGATGATGTGTTTTGAATCAATCTATGCTTGAATTCTCCAAGGCATTATCCAAAATAAATGAAAAGTCACAAACGCCTTATGCCAAATCCCAGTATGCCCATCTTTACCGTGTCCCCCCCCCCCCCCCTGGGTCTCTTTCTCTAATGAAATAAGATAAAATAAAAAGATAAAAATTGGCAAATATCGCCCACGCCGTTGATAAACTCAACAGATATATATAATAAGATGTCAATATGCACCGCCTAGATCACGATGCCCCTTTGGCTCCAGCCCCCTTTGCCTTTCCACGCCCAGAGGAGCATAAAGCATGCTGCCACAACACACAGTCCCTCTGCCCAAAACGTAGCAGCATAGCATTGCCGTCCATAGCAAAATAAGTCATCCCCCTGGCCATCATTGCCATTCCCATCACCAGAATCGAGCGCCGAAGGATCAGAGTGCTTTGCTCCGGCCTCGTATACCGCCGAGTAGACGAGCCCCCAGAACGTGGACCCCAGAGCGGGCAGCGTGGCAATGATGCCAAAGTTGGTCGCAAAGTTCTCGACGCCCCAGATAATGGTGACAATGAGAGGGGTGAGGCTGAATATGGCTCCGTATCCGGCACCCACCAGGCCCGAAACCACCCAGAATCGATCCGCGTGATTCTGAACTGCGCCGCTGGCGAGAAACAGGAGGCCTATGGCAAGCAAGACGGCGAAGAAGAGCATAAAGACAACTCGCGAAATGCTAAAGCCTTTGAGTGGTGAGGAAGGGCGCGGCGCAGCAACTTGAACATGCTGGGTCTGAGGTGCAGGAGCCAGGATGTCAGTTAGCGTGCCAATCATGAGGCGAGCAATAGTGCTAGTGACGCCAAAGACAGAGACGTGAGTTGCGGCAGAGGTTCCGCTAGAGATGCCCTCGGTAATGGGGGGAGTGAGAGTCCCGATGACGGTGCCCAGGTTATTGATAAAGGCCTCGCCGGGTCCAACCATCAAGAGGAAAGCCAGCGCAAAGGGCCACATGGTGTGATCGGTGAGGAATTGACGAGTCTCAGCGTTCAGAACCCAGTTCTTCTTCCACCGCGCGTCGTCGTCGACGAGTGATGCTTCCAGGTCTTCGTCCTCGATTGCAGAAACGGTGCCGTAGCCTCGGTCAGCACGGCCAGCGATGAGGGAGCTTCCATCCAGCACTCCGCTCTGCTCTAGCTCCTCGATGGCCTCGTCTATCAGGTCCTGCTCATCAACCACCTTTAGGGCAAACGTGCCCAGGATTCCCATGATAAACAGCAAGACTGCCAGAAATACAAAGAAGCGGAACACGTCCACATCTCCTCTAGTGCCGTCCGGGTTCGTCACCGACAGGAACCGACTCCCAAACTGACTCAGCCACATGCCGCTCAAGCCAAATCCCGTAATAGGCATCGCCAGCGCCAGCCCGCGATACTTGCCCTTGCCAAAGTTCTTTGCGCACGTCGACACCGAGCTGATATACATGGCACAGGTGCCCGCGCCAATCATCACAAAGGCCAGGATCATGAGCGGATACGACCACTGGTTCTCTGCGCCGTGATGGCTCTTGCCCACCACATTATACGCAATGTCCAGCTTTCTGTATATTCCCGCCGCGAGGCCATAGCCGCCTCCGAACAGAAACGCCGACAGCAAGGCCAGCGGAGCAACTCCCACGCGGTCGCAGACGTAGCCCATGACCGAGATGGGGAGGTAGAGGGCAAGCGAGGAGCCGATGGCCACGCCGTTGACCTGGAACTGGGTGTAGTGCAGCCGCGACTGGAATTTGGGCGCGTAGAGGCTAAAGACGACGATGGATCCAGCGCATAGGGAGCAGAGCGTCGCGACAAGGAGAGAGACGAGGCGGACGAGTTGCTTGTTCCTTCGCTGGCGTAGGCGCAGGGCTAGTTCGGAGCTGGTAGACGACCCAAAGTCGTCATCGTCATCGCTCTCGAGATAGGAGGAGTGGTCGTCATCGTCATCGTCATCGGGAGGTGGAGAGGAGGTATCTGGGAGAGGAAATATGAGGCGCTGTTGTTCGTGCGACGACGCTGATGGTGATGATGGTGATGATGGTGATGCCGAGGTCGGCGGCGGCATGATGGGCGACTTTTCAGCAGCGGTGACACTGCAGGTGCGTGGTGGTGGCTTGGGAGATGGCAGCAGCCGGCCCAGCACGCGGATTCTAAGGTGGACAGTTGGTTAATTAAAAAAAGCCAGACATGGTACGGCCCCGAGAACAAGGACGAGGAAGACAAAGAAAACCGCTGGTAAATCGAAAGCAGCAACGACAAAGAAAGGGCGAGGTGTGCAGGTGATGATGGAGATGAAGGACAAACAATTTTGGAGTGCACACGAGACACAGTCATCTTGGGGCGGCGGCGGCCCGCCATCATGGACCACCTGATCGATAAGGTACCGAACGCTAGATGCGGGTTGGTGTGCCTTTGACCTGTGCAGCCCAGCCAAAGTCCGGGCAGCCTCGCTGTCACCACTACATTTGGAATGTACAAACGCAAATGCGGGCTGTCACCTCCGCCAGCACACGTCGGATTGGCCTCCTCTCACGCAATAGCCTGCTGCTGCAGCGCTGTCAGTGGATCCCTCCACGGCTTCTTGGCTCCAGGGCTTCTTGGCTGCTTCCGAGGAGCCTGTCAGGGGCAACTGCTAAGTCGGACCAGGGGACTTCCGACCACCCCCCACTTCCGACCACTTAATCCGTACCACCCAACCATATAATTAGATGTATTTAAACCGCGTTTCTTTACGTATTTTTAAAGCTATCAAAAAATAAATTAGATTTTTAGAATTACTATACCGAGTTATATTAATAATAACCTATAAAACACTTTAAAAGATATGGAAATAGGTGTATTAAAATAAGTGGTTTATTAATATTAAAGGATCTTTAAGTTAATACTTTATAATTAAATTTATAATACTATTTTAATATAAAGGGTAAAAGAATTTTTATAGTAATTTTTTTAATATTAAGAAAATTATTTTAAAATTTAAATATTAACTTAAGATATTTTAAGGTTGCTATTAATATATTTTTAAGTTAAGGAATTTATTATAAAGATTTTATTAATTAATAATAATATTTAATTATTTAAAAAAAGTTAAATAAAATTATTTTTATATTATTATTTAAAAATATATATATATAAAAG
>CAKNET010000076.1:94744-126974 GCA_930272545.1 Sphaerostilbella broomeana | reverse complement strand
AGTAATATAAAAAGGTATAAAAGGGTATAAATAAAATTAATAATTTTATTACTACTTAGTTATTATAGACCGAAAGTAAGGAAAATATTAATAATTAATATTATAGGTTTCTTAGATAATTATCTTTATATTACTAATAGTATTACTTAAGAATAATAAAAGTATATTATTTCTTATAGGTTTAATAGGTATATAATTAGGTAATATATATATATTATTATTATTATTAATTAAAATATTAGGGATAGGTTATTCCAGTTTAGGAGCGGCTTAAATATTTAATTTTAAAATAGTAATAAGGAGTTAAGTATACTAAAACTTAAATATATAATTTATAAGCTATTATCAGGAATTCTTATCAAGATAGAATAGAATTATATTTAAATCAAAAAGATTTTAAAAAGCTAATAGTTGAGTTAGAGTAATTCTACTTATATATTAAATAGGTAAATATTTTATAAGGGTATTTTTTTAGATATAGGTGGGTAATAAAATTTGGTTTATTATTAAAGTAATGTAGTTACTGTAGCTCTAATAAGAGATATTATTACTTCTACTTTAATAAGAAATAATACTAATATATTAAAATAAATTCCTAGTAATTTAAAAAGTATTTTCGCTTTCGGTAATATTATTATTTTATAATATAGTAGGTAGATTAAAGTTATAGAAAAATAAAAGTAATATAAGTGTATTGGCTATGATTTAAAATAAAATTGTAAGTAATGTGTTGTTATAATTATATATATAAAGGGGGTATTATTATAGTTATAAAACCTATAGCCGAGACAGCTGTCCTAGATAAGGGGATAATTATAATATGTATTATAATAGTTATAGTTAGTAGTTATAGCCTAGTTATTATATTAGAATAATATAATTATAAATGCGGGGTTAAGAGATATATACCTAAATCATAGTTTATATAATAATTAACCTACTCTAGCTTGCTAGTGATTAGCAAGCTTTAGCTATTACTACCTATCCTATATATTATTTTTAACCTACCCTATCCCTTCAACTATAACTATCATTAGTTTGACTTAGCTAAGTAGTATATTCCTTATATTAGAGAATTTAATTAATATTAAATTTTTATATTATAATACTCCTAGTAAATATATAGCTTTAATAGAGCTCTCCTAATAAAAAATATAATAATAAAACTATTATTTAAGAAAATTAATAAAGGTTTAAATTAATAGAATACTAAGCTAGTAGCTTATAAAACTAGGATTAGGAAGTTATAATATCAAGTAGATTATTTACAGCTGTAGCGGCGGTAGAAGGTTATTAATAACCCAAATTTACAATTTCTAAACATCAAATAGGTCATAGAAACAAGGCAACAGCTACAGGAGGCTTTGCAGCTAATCAGGATCGCAGAAATCAATACTGCACATCAATTTGAAGATCTCTGTTACGAGTGGCAACTTGGCTGGCTAACAACACCAAAAAAACGCTATTCTGATGCTGTTGTGTTGATTTATTACACTTTGATTCCACTGCGTTGTGTGTGTGTATGTGTTGATCAAGGTGGTCGGAAGTGGGGGGCGGTCGGAAGTCCCCTGGTCCGACTTACTCATAAACTGCCTGGGGTCAAAAACATGACATCTTTCCACGATTTTCTGAAGCCCGAGTTCAAAAACAAGCTGGTGTTAACCTACCCCAACGACGACGATGCTGTGCTTTTTGCATTCTATCAGATGTAGGTTGGCTCCGTTCATTCAAATAATAGCGGCTAATAATTATCTACAGTTTAGAGGTTTTTGGGACACAATGGTTCGACAGTCTGCTCAAACAAAATCCCCGCTGGGTCCGTGGAACCGCAACACCATTCACCATACTCAGTGAGGGCAACTATTCCGAAGCTGCTACATTTACAAGTTTTGCTGGCCTCAATCCTGGCAACGGCACAAAGATAAGCTTCCCAACGGACGCCAATTTTGTAAGTTGGCCTCAGACTACGGCTATTTTGAAGAACGCGCCCCATCCGGAGAGTGTAAAGCTTTTGCATAGCTTTCTTTTGAGTCTTGAATTCCAAGCCACAACAAGCTGGAGTGTCCGTGATGATGTAAAGGTCGCCAACTCACCTTACCCTGACATCATGCACATGCCGCATACAAATCCCACGGCATTTGCGAGGTTCATGGAGGACCGAGCGAATACTGAGCGCCTGCGATTTTATTTTGAAGATCGTCTCGGCACTGCCCAGGGTTTGAGTCCTCTTATCGATGGGATCTAGAGAGGGTTGTGTATTATTGGCCAACAAGTTAATAAATGTGTGATTTGGGTCTCGGCAAAGTTCTGTATATCAATGCTTTGCTGATTCATCTAGTTTTAACTTAAAACTAAGGTCAAATATGGTCTTAGATTAATGATGGCGTACAGCTAATGCGGAATAGATCTTACAATAGCTTATACTGCAGTAAGCCGCCTGTATACTCACTATACCTAATATGACCATTTTCAATTACCGAGCTATGCAACGATTGTATGTACATGTATGCTCCGTGTGGAGACGTAATCATTCAGTGAAACAAAGGGTCTGCCATAACTAAGAACCGCAACTCCCCTTGTGTCCGAATGTGGCGCCCGTGTCATTTTTGCCTAGAGCTTATCTCTCCACACCTCCATACAAACACAACCAATGAGTTGCATCAAGGCTTGCTGTCTCCCCGCATCAATATTTTAGAGTGCCCGTGAACTGGGCCATTTTAGGGTTTGGGATGAGGATTATGGATACTTAACCAGGCCACGGCCCTTGATAAATAGTCACAGGGCACAACCATTTGGCTATTACATCTTAACTTGTGGCCCATGACGGTTTAACCCCAACAGTACCAATACCTATCCGCAATGAATATCTCCGTGCTTCTCATTATAGGATTGTCCCTCGTTGCTGTGCGATTATGCTTTGTTACTCTGCGTGCCTTCCTGTCTCCACTGAGGTCGGTACCAGGGCCATTCTGGGCTCGATTTTCTCGTCTCTGGTACTTTGAACGTGTTCGTAATGGCGAATTCCATCAAGAGAATATCCAACTCCATCGAAAATATGGACCCATCGTCCGACTGGCGCCAGATCTGTACAGTCTTGATTGCCCGGATGTCGTAAATCAGGTCTACGGAATCGGCTCCAACTTCGCCAAGTCCGATTGGTACGATACTTGGAAGCACCCGAACCCTCAGCTTTGGGCTCTCTTTCCTGATCGAGATATGAAGAGACATTCTCAAACCAAGAGACTGTTGCAGGGCATATATAGCATGTCCAGTTTGGTTAGCTATGAGCAGTATGTGAATGAGTGCACGTCAATGCTCAACAATCGTTTACACGAGATTGCTGTAAAGGAAGCGCCCATCGATATGACTCATTGGCTACAGTGTTATGCCTTTGATGTCATTGGCAACATGACCTTTTCCCAGCGATTCGGGTTCCTTGATCGAGGAGATGATGTTTCCGGCATCCTCAGCGCACTTCACTACGTCTCAATGTACTCAACACTGGCGGGAATATTCCCTTCGACTCACCCGTACGTCTACCCGGTGATGAACTTTTTGAAAATGGGCGGAGCATCGGGGAGAGCTTATCTTATGAAGTACGCTCTTGGGAGAATCCAGGAGAGAAGACAGCAACATGCCAATAATGAGGACAAATCGGCCGTCTATATGGATGAGAAAGCCCCTCAAGATTTCATGGATAAACTCATAGCCAAGAGCAAAGACATGCCAGGAAAACTGGCCGATCATCATCTCTTTTTGATGTCGCTCTCAAACATCATTGCCGGTGCGGATACCACCGCTATCAGTCTATCTGCCATTTTCTATTACTTGATAAAATACCCTGATGTCTTTAGACGCCTTAGACAGGAGGTTGATGAGGCGGATGAGGCAGGTCGGTTTGCCAGCTCTCACATGAGTTTTAAAGACAGCCTCCAGATGCCTTACCTCCAGGTCGTAATAAAAGAGGCTCTTCGGCTTCACCCTGCTACTGGGCTCCCCCTATGGAGAGTCGTTCCAAAGGGTGGTGCCGAGCTCCATGGCCAATTCTTCCCAGAAGGCGCTGTTATTGGGATTAACACTTGGTCTGCGCATTATAACGAGGATATATTTGGCTTGGATGCTAGAGAATTTAGACCAGAGAGGTGGCTGGAGGCTGAGAAAGAAGGAGGGGACAGATTGGCCCAAATGAATGCATACTACTTCCCTGTAAGTTCATAACATTGGCTGGCTACATGTGGAGGCTACTGCAAATGCTAACTGGCATAGTTTGGTCTAGGATCGCGGACCTGCATTGGTAGACATATCTCATATCTTGAAATGTCGAAATTAGTTCCTCTTCTCGTGAAGAACTATAATTTCGAGCTTAATAAAAATGTCGGGAAAGAGTGGGATACAGCCAATTACTGGTTTGTCAAACCACTGGATTTTTTAGTCAAGGTGAAGGCAAGGACTTGATAAAATGAAATTGACAAACTTTCTGTGTATACTCTAGTGTATCGTCATATGATGCTATAGGCTTATGACATGTTTTTGTTTTGTTGTTTACATAAGGCATCTCCACTGCTTGTCACTCCTTCCCATCCTAATCTTTCCTGCTGGACTCATGGTTGGTGGTAATAATTATCTGGTAACAAATGAAGATGATGATGAAGAAGAAAAACTTTGTGCGCAACACCTGCCGAAGTCTTGAAGAACCTATTGCTCGATGCTCATAACAAAATAATTCTTTCGGAGTCTTTGGACTTGGGCTCGAGATTGGGTTGGTAAAGTGTGGCGCGGGCTTGGTCGTGTCCTCGCATCAATATGACATCATGGATGAGATCAATCTTGCTGTGGATGCCTATGTGGCGATGACGTTCATTTAGATTGTATTTTCTTCCCAGGGGCAGATTTGTTCCTCAAAAATTAAGGTGAACTTTGATTATCTATATGCAATTCTACAATACTCTATATCGTTATTATGAACGTTGATGTGCCGAAACTGCTGAAGGCGACTGTACCCGAAGCGGAGGGGCGGAATTTACGCATGGTCTCAGACAACATGACGGGATCCAATGTGAGAGATCCCAACTTTCTCTCAGATGACTTCCCACATTCGCCTCCCAAGCTGTACTTTACCGCAGAGACAGATGATTTTGATAGCACTACCCTTGATGAATGGCGTAATGAAGGCTTTGACGTGGAATACTTCCCAATGGGAAGCGGTGGAGAGCAATATCAGCTGAAGCTGCAGAGTCTCAGCAGACAAATTACGGGGGCATTCGAAACTTTCGGAATCATTGGTATGAAATTGCCTCTTAGCGTCGTCAAGTGGAGAAAAGAGACTATCTACTCACTGAAAACAAACAGCATACGGCGATGCTGCAGCACTCTGCCTTCAGCATTATCATATTCGGGATTATAATAAAGATTCCAAACTGAAGTTGCTAATTGCTTATTACCCAACCTCAATCCCAGATCCCAAAGGACGCTTTCCTGGCGACATCACTGTTCTTGTGCATCTTGTTGCTGGAGGAGATGTGGGGGTCGTCAAACAGACGCAGATGCTCGGTATCCAAGGCAAGCGACGCACAACTCAGCGGAAGATTCAAAGTGGTATGGGAATTGGGGGTTTGCTGCGGCTCGCATATCCAAGCTACACTTATGAAGCAGATGCGGGATTCGCAGAGCATGACTTGGATGAATATAGCAGGATACATGCCGAGTTGGCGTGGAGCCGTAGTTTGGGCAGAGCCAGACGAGCACTGGGTCACCCCATTGACCTAGAGCCTGCTTTGGAAAAGAACCTGCAAGGTGATTTATTTGCACTCCCATATTTTTTCCGTCCCGTCCTCCGTTTTGTTCTCTTCTGTAATTCAGACGTGCTTCGAACTGGAGTTATACAAAGATATCTCACTGATCACTGGTCTTCCACCTCCTTTAGAGGGCTCACACTAACATCACGGATAGCCAAATTCTTCACTCAGAGTCTCGACACGATTTTATCCACATACACAACAACGACAGCCCCCCGTGCCCTCTACAGCCCGACGCTGAAAGGGGGAGTTGGTGCCGCAGAACTCCAGCAGTTTTATGCCGAATTTTTTGGCAGCTCTCAGACTTTGGAAACCACTCTCATCTCTCGGACCATTGGCGCTGATCGTATTATCGACGAGATGCATGTCCAATTCAAGCACATAGAAGAAATGCCTTGGATTCTTCCCAATATTCCAGCGACAAATAAAAAGGTTCAGGTCATGGTGGTCAGCATTGTTGCTTTCAGGGGCGGCAAGCTATACCACGAACACGTGTATTGGGACCAAGCAAGCGTTCTAGTCCAGATTGGAGCGTTGGATGCGCAATTTATACCAGAAAGCGCCCGCAAAATGGGAATTAAAAGACTACCCATACTAGGGGCAGAATCAGCAGAAAGGATGCTAGATAACTGGGAGAGCGTCGGGGAACCAGCAGATGAAAACGCCTCCACGTCGGGATAGGACGCAAATAACTGCAAACTACAAATGAACCTGCGAGTGCTATAGAAACCATCGAAGAGAGAATCGCGGCATATCAAATAAGTATATCAACTCCAAATTAAAGTAATACTATTTTTTATTGGGTGCAGTAATCGTGGCTCAGGCGGAAGATCTAGCCCGACCCCTCGTGGCTAGATGAAGAGCCAAACAATCCCATATGATCCTTGGCGGTGCCCACCTAGAGCGATGCCATTTAATTCCTAACTTGAGGAAACCCGGACTCCCCTTTAAATCAGGTGAATAGAATCTTTATGCAAGAGCGGAAAGCGCTACTAATCGTGCATTGCTTTGATGGCGTTGGTGGTGATTCACGTTAGTTGAGCTTCGAGTCTGGTTGAAGTTATACGGGGGTTTTCTCGTTTCTATAGGGCGTGCAATCCTATCTATGCTCAATTAGTTAATCTGTTAAACGAGTGACTCCCGTTTGCATTCATTGTTTTGGTGTTAACGGGATTGTTTTGCATGTAGGAACAGCTTTTTCGGCGGACGATGAACAGCAATCAGAAGTACTACCCGGACCTGTCTGGTGTCCGACAAATCTACTACAATATATGAGGAGATACGATGTGAACTAATTGAGGCGAATGTTCCCAATGAGAACTTTAAGGCTAATCTTACATGCAGTATGCAACTTATGTTCAGTGCAAAATAATTCAAGGTATATTTGTGTATGTATATCCATGCTCAGACAAATGACTTTCCGAGTGCTACCACTGTTTAGCACACACCAAAAAAAAAAACAAAAAAAACGCTGTTATATATGATTATGCAATTGACGAAGCGAACAAAGATACGTTTTATGGCTTATACTGCCATCGCTTATAGTTCTCGTTTGCCCACCATCGTGTCACGACGGCGGCTTCTTCCACCCAACGGGATGCATCATCGCCATACTCCCCACCCACGCTGCGCAAAAGCGTTCGAAAGTCAAAAGAAGAGAGAGAAACTTGCTCATGAGGATCGGAACCTAGATCAGAAAATCGCCACTCGTAGTTGCCAAACACAGGGACAATGAGGCGCCAGTCAGGTTGACGAGCATCACGGACAGCAATTGTCGAGCCGCCAGGATTCATAACAGTATATTGCCAACTTCCTTGGCCATTCTGATCAGAGAACTGGCGCATTGGACGAAGTAGCGATTGGCCTTCATAGTTTTCCAGAAGATCCCGTACAGCCTCTGCTTCGGATTTGGATAGCGAATTGGTTTCAATGAGAAGATCTAGTATGGTTGGTAAGATTTGAATTGACGACACGGCATCATCGATGTTGATTTGGGGCAAATGGGGATGAGAGATGACTAGCGGTACATGGTAATTGGCGACGTGAGGGTTGCTGTAGGGTGTAACACTGCCTCGCTCAGCGATAGATAACCCGTGGTCTCCCACTACCACCAACAATGTTTCATTGGCGACTCCTTGCTCATCCAGAATACCTAGAATTTTGGCGAGCCATCGATCGACGTAGCCGACGGCGTTGAGGTAGTGCGACAGATTGTCAAGATCCTCGTCACCAGCTAGCGGAACATACTCCTCGTCCTCCGGAATGCCAAACTCGTGATGGGTTGAGCTAGTCAAATGTGAAAGAAAGACCCTCTCATTCTTTTCTTTTGCCATTAAAAAGCTGTCCCGTAAATAGTCTTCAACAGCGACCTCAGGCATCCCGTAATAGTTGACGTCAGTCAAATTGACCACTCCAAACTTCTTTGTCTCATTTTTAAGGTACCACCAGTCGATAGGGTCCTTGAAGCCAATTTTTGACATGAGGCGATCTTGCTTATCGTACCTTAGTGTTACTGACTGCATAAACGCAGGGCTCCAGGGAAACGAGGTGAACTCGTCCTCCCCAGCTCCACGGCTGGTGTTCTGCCTGATGCTATTGAGCGCATCCAGGATATGCGGCAGGCACGGCTGATAGATGTGGTGGTCAACATCGACATTGAAATCTGCAGCTAATGGGCTTACACCACAATGCGTCCCTACTAGACTCTTGAGAGTATACGTGCTAGTGGTGAAAGCATTGTTGGCGTTGATTCCACCACGAGATTCTTTCTTTGCTGTGGGAGCAGAAAAGCCGTCGTTGTAATCGCCTGTGAGGAAATTTGCCGTTGGGGTGAGTGATGCCAGCCTCTGCAGGGCATCTACGGGTAAGGAAGTATTTTTGAAGGACTTGACCAATTGCTCCAAAATGTATCCATCTTTCTTAATGGGAAACACATCCTTGCGGGTGCTCTCAAGTTTGACCATCACTACGTGTCGAATGCTCACGTCAGGAAGCGCCTGCCGGAGAGGAGGGAGCAACTCATTATTGAGATTCGATAGCTTCAGTGGATCTTGAGTTGCCACATAGTGCTCTGCTTTAGCATTAAACCAGTCATCAAAGCCTGGGAAAGTCGTCTTTGTCGTGTTCGGAGGTAGCCAATTGAGAGAGAAGGGATGGCTCAATGCTGTGCGGTTAACCAGTGTGTCATTGACGTCTCCGGAATAAGCGAGCAAGTTAGCCAATGTTGGTTTGGATTGTGCAAAGTCAACAAATGGCATCAAGGGCAATGTCCACGACATATAGATTAATGAACTTTCGGAAGGTCTAGCAATCATGCATATAGCCTGGGCCACGAGCACCATTCCAACGAAGCAATATGACCATATGTTGAACTTGATCGAGTCGGTAAATGTGTCATAATTGTAATCTTGGGGCTCTTTCTCTTCAAAACTGCTTCTCTTTTCTTGGTGCTCAGCATCGTCTTGGGAGAGGGACTTGTAATGGCTGTCGGTTGGTCCAAATCGTTGGTTATTTGCGAGCTTGCGATATAAAATGATAGCTGGTCTTTTGATAATGTCCAAGGCAATGCCGAAAACAGCATCACAAGGCACTTGGAGTACTCCAGCAATAACGATGAAGATTGCTGATGCCAGGGCGCATGACATGACTCCAGTGAGGAGCATTGACCATGATGAAGAGTCTGTAGCAACGACCGTGTTGCGCCACTGCAGTTCTATTCCTGCTGTTGCATAGAAGGACGAACTGATTGAGGCCAATATAAGCACGGTGCTGGTAAAAGTGCAAGCTATCCAGGTCGCGATGATCCCCAGCGAGCGTCCAAAGAGATAGCGAAGCACCAGCAAGAAAGCTGTGTCCTGCGCAAAGAATGACGCGCCCCATCGAACAATGTCGCCTCTTTGCAGAGCATCAACATGGGCGTAAATATGCAACAACTTGGCACTGAAAATGGCAACAGTTGCAAGGGCAAATGCAAGCCGGCGGTTGAGCAGTCGAGGAGCGAGAGCATATATGAAGCGCCTAGTAAAAAAGAAGGCAGACATCATGGCACCGGCAAAGTGATGGTTTGTCAACTCCATCGTTTGCTAACGAAGGACTAAGCGGCTTGGTCTAAAGAACGGCGGCAAATTTGGCGACAGCAACTTGAGATTATAACCCAATGCAAGGCACATAGAGAAGAGTCGCTCTTGGTCGTGTGCCCGACTACTTATAGCAGCCAAGCGCACCTCCTTTTCCATTGTTGTAGTCGCGTCTTTGGATGAAGGGTCTCACCACAGCCCTGCTAGGGCTTCGTTCCAGCGAATTCTTATGTTGTTGGACACCGATCAAAGGGGGTGTCGCGTGCCATGTTGCCCTAGAAGGCATTCCAGGAATGCTGCGTGTGTGGTTTTCTGCCACAGGCAGATTTGCACACGCGATTTTGGTGTACTAGCATGCCCTTCAGGCGCCCTCAAGTCGCCCATTCGCCACAGGATAAATTGTGTAAGTGCGGCAATACGCGACATCCAAAGGGAAAGCAATTGACCCTTGCTCAGGACCCCTCAGAGAACGATTTGGTATTTCCATTTCCCTCTCCCTAAATTGGAGTATCCAAAAATTTGAAGAACAAGGCTGAGCAGCATAAAGGGTTGCCGATTCACACAGCAGCCGCTGATCGTCTCGTCGCTACCTGAGACATGTCATGCTTGTCAATTTTTTTCTCTGGTCGTAGCCGCATCATGTCAGACTACATCAGAAGCAAGGGACTTCACTTCAAAGACTAAGATTGCGTAGTCGAGAAAAAAAAATATAAGGGTAATAACGATGCATCTGTTAGTTTGCTGATGGAATATCTCCGATCGGCCGGATCCATTTCATTTCTATAGTAAGTAGCAAGTTAGTACAGAATTAGGGATTCGACGACATATCATAAGAAAGACCATCTATAACCCTGTCGTGTTGATATAATTCTATAGCTTCATCAAAGAATCTTCTAGTTAATATTCTTTTTTTGTGTGATTATAACTTGGTACAGTGGCGATCATTCACTGCCATAGGCTCTCGTGGAGACGATGGGTTGATGGCACCAACACCACCACCACCACCACCACCACAAAAAAAAACTACCTTTCGAAAGGCTTGCTAGGCATGCATCAATAAACTTCATACAAACGATTGTATAGACGACTTACAAACTAGGAGAAGATGATCGTTGCTCACTGTTACAGTTGAGCCTATCACAAATGTTTCCTATAGCATGTGAGGGGAAGAGCCAACAAACGTCTCGCCTCATGCATTACCTTCAGCTGCTAGAGGGTATTCCTTCGCCAGACATAGCGATAGCGAGATATTGCGGAGTAGCTATCCTTTTGTGGAAAGGTTAGTCCAAATCCAAAGTGATGCTCTATTCAATCTCGATGTAGCCAGACTTTCTGAGGACGTCTTTCCGCAGTCTGCAATTCGTAAGATTGCAGAGGCTGTCAAGTGACAGGTCAAATCTAAGGAACAGCTAAATTATTCAAAAGTTTGCTTCGAATGAACTCAGGTTGAGTCATGAAATCAACCGCATCCAATTGTTTCAAGGCTGGTTGAGCTGGACTCTTTTCCTTTTTTGTCGGAAGACTAAGCCAAACGCTCATTACGAGAAAGCCACTCTATGATTGCTAGGCTGTGATAGCAAACAATGCTGTGTTACCACACCGAAGGGCAACTAAATTACTAAGGCTAGAGGCAGAAGACGAAGCACCAAATTTATCTGATTGACTCTGGAAGTCTGAGGGTAAACAAAACCAATCTGAAGGATTCGGATTATACATGTGATTCACCAGCAGTAACTGAACGCTGCGCTTGAAGAGGTACTTGTCTCAGAGCGCCACGGCGATTGACGCCCAAATGCATCCGATCCGGCTTGAATTCTAACCAGTCCAGGATACGACTAATACTCTCTGGTAAGAATGACAGACGGCTGGCCATAAATGGATGCCTAAGCGAGACACAACCCACTAATGATATCCTTCGTAAGCATCCAAAGCTTGCAGCAGCGGTTTCGTTCCCCTTCATTCGTATGGAGATCGCCGCACTACATTCTAAATAGAGGGAAGATAAAGATAAAACTTTATCTATACTACGAGACCGCATTACTAGCATCAGATTACCAGATAGGGTACGAAATCACAGGTCATGTAAATGTGATATTGGCATAATACACCTGGTCAAGCATTCAGCTCAACCAAAATACATAAATGCCACTGCCCTTCTTCTGTGTTCAGAATATTTACAACGCCAGCTTCAATACCCCTTCCAGAAACCACAAGCATTCACTATTAGTTTGGTACTCAGATAGGAAAGATCTATCAAAGCAAAGCATCCTGTATAGATTGAATGTACACGATGTCTCTGAAGTTGATTCTCGCAGTATCTCTTCTACCCCATGTAGTCTTTGGGGCCCCGGGTCATTCGATGCTAGCTCCTTATCCTTTCTGTGAGGTGAACGCAGCGATCATTTCGGAACTGAAACAGGATCATGTTGTTCTACCTTATTGCCAGCGCTACTGGCCAATACATACTGGTGATATCATGTAAGTTCATGGTTGTTGTGCATGTCAAACACAAAGAGCCGCAATACTAATTCCTTGTTGATAGTACTGTTACGCAAACTCAGACACCGTCTCCAGTCTATGTTACTCAGACAATTACGGCAACAGGCACATATGACACAGTTACTGTAACCACGACAAAGGCGGCTACTGTGGGCGCTACAACAACCGTAACAACTACTAAGGTACGAACCCCAAGGCTTTTACAACTTCTCATCAGGCAGCCACTTACACTAGGACGCCGTTTAGACCGCAACCGAATATGTGACCTCCACTACTTCTACATCGACGTTGACGTGCCTTAACAGTGCGTTCACTGCTGCTTCCCCTACCACTGCGGCTCCTAGCCCTATCAAGCGGGATGCCAATCACAAAGACAAGCCGTCCTGTTTCCCTGATTACTGGCCACCAGCGTCTATTTCCAGAGCGTGCCATTGCTTGTCACCGCCGGCTCCTTGCACAACAGTGACCACCACTCAAACTCTGCTAGCGTGGACTAAAACCGTTACTACAACTAGCGTGATTGATCTGGTAACAACAACGTAAGTGGAATATTCATGTTACACAAATGAACGATATAGAACGTTTAATTTCTATCTAGAACCGAGACGGTTCTCTCCACATCAACGAATTTAGTCAGTCAGACTGCAACTGCTTCCACCACAATTACAGTAACTGACTATGTAGTCGCCACTGCTGTGGCAGCAAACACCATTCCGTATCGAAAATTCACTCATGCCTTCAATGCCAACCTTGCCAACTCTGGTTTCACATCAACCAGTTTCAAGACCTTGAAGCCTGACTTTACCGGGGCCATTGCATCATTGGGGTTCGGCACTCCTAACTGGCCTAAAGGACCTTCGACGGATATTTCTCTCTCAGATGGCCATAAGTTTGAAGCCTCTCAAGCCGCCATCCCGTTCCAGGGCTTTTTTCTCGCTAAAGAAACCGGTCAATATATCTTTTCAAGCGACGCTAACACAATCGATAACTGGGGTTACTTCTGGTTAGGTGATGCAGCCTACGGTGGCTGGGATGATATGAATACCGCATTCAAGTCAAGCAGAACGGGTTCAGGCTACTTGGGTGGATCATTTCCATTTAACCTACATGCTGGCGACGCCGTTCCGATTGCTTGGTTATGGGCGAACGGTGGTGCCTCTGGACAGTCTGGCTTTACCGTGACCACCCCAAGCGGACGCCTTCTCAGCGACACTACTGGATATTTTGTGCAGCCTTGCACCTCAGATATATTCCACTGAGAGGAGGATGAAAAATTGGCTTGAGTGACTGTCAATATATAATCTCAATTAGGTCTTATCATCGCATATCTTCAAAAGGATTCCCAAGATACGGTGGGCTAGCAAGGGAAATAACACAGCTGGAAAGTTTAAATGAGAAAGGCCATTCGAGACATTTTTATTGCCTGAGACAGGAAAGTTATGTAGATGAAAGATGATGTGAAGTAGACGATGTTCAGATTGGTAAAAAAAAATCTTCGTAGTATTCATTCTCGACGAGTATCGATGATCCTTTTCCTACAACTGGGTATGTCAGATGTCACCATGACTTAGTTTACCCTATACAAGGGCGACGAGAATAGAAAAATTAAAAGATATGATACCCACTTATAAGATACTTCTTTTTAGAGTAACAAATTAGCAAGAACAAAATTTTTATATTATCGTCCTTTCCAAAAAAAATTCTGTATAGATGGTATTTTTGTTGTAGGTTGCTCAGCTTCACTCGCATGAGGAGTGGCAGCCCCGACAGCCAGTATTTTATGGGCTAGTGGATGAACCAACTTCGCTGCTCCAGGGCTGTCTCTTGGTCGTATCTACGGATCCTACCATGGGCTTTGCTTAGTGGCGTTAGTACTGACAGCTGCTCCATCAAACACTGCAGGTGAATCATCGCGCCTAGACTTTAGGAGAACCCTCTCTACTACATAAGACAACTAGTCTGCAAGCTTGGAAACCCATCCATTTGTTATCCATCCATTTGGAACACCTCGCCGCTTGCATAATAAGGCTGGCTAGAGCCGTGTAGCAGCAGGGAGGCGTCATGATCTTTGACGTCGAAAACCAAAACAACCCACTAATGCAGCGGTGTGCATAGGTAGGGGGGTTCGTTCTGAAAACTCGCAGCAGTGGTCTATAGGGCAGTGCAGTCGCTTTCCCACCGCCTCCCGCAGGCAAGACGGGTAGACCTACAGGTGGTTTTAGGCTGCCCTCGCTGTAATCCTCCCACACACCGTCACTCGAATGCAATTTTCATCGTTCGAGCATTTTCCGAGGACGCTCGGGGTGCAATAAAATAGTACCAAGGAACTAATAGATAGACAGCCCCCGGTACTGTCTCACATGGCCCGATGTCTCGGTAATTCGCACATCATCCTTATCAGGTGACTCTTCGTGGGGAAATGTAGCATCGCCTGTAAAAAGTCAGTGAGACACACGAGGTGGTGGATGAAGTATTTAAGTGCAACTAGTGAGGCTCTCACCAAATCTGCATTTGAGCGCTAAGACTCTGCTACCCGATCCCACGGTGTCGGTGCTGGGATATTGCCATCATGGCTAGTCTGCCACATGTCGCAATGATGTGCCGCTAGCCGCCGCCTCCAAGCATCTTCAATTTGACGCCACGTCAATGTTTGATTTAGAGGGGACCAAACGCTCCGTGATTCACAAGCACAGCTTAGAACACAACTTCGAGCACACTTACAACTCAAAATATAGCCACCGAGGTTACTAGATACCGAATTTGCTTCATTTGCGTATGGTGAACACACAAAAAAGAAGGGAAGCAAAGGGGGGTTTTCGTCGAACGTGGGTGCAACTCGCAAATACATTGAGAGCTCCCCAGTACTATACTGGGTTAACAGGATGCTAGTTCCGCCACGTCTAACTTGATCATCGAAAGTAAGTCTCAAATCACTGTTGATACATCCTATATATCCACAAGGTGAGTTCTCGAATTGCCGTCGTTTACCTAGTCACTGAGTGAAGCTGAGCTGAAACACATCTGCTGTAACATCTACGTGATTTTAGACGACGACAAGTATCATTTTTAGCAACACTAAACACACTCTGTACGAATGATTTATAGCTAGTGATTATTTATTTTATTAAACCGCGAGACATCGTTGTTACCATACACAAGGATAATCAGGCTGCCATTCATTCCACAAATCCTAGTGAAGATGTCGACAGAAGACTGCATACTCCTGGAACATGTCGCATCGAAGCGAGTACATCTAGTCTATTTGGGAATGAATTGCGTCAAAGTCAGTCATCTCCTTGGGCTAGGCTATAGGGGGCTGAGACCTTGATACTCAGAATGCAATGTCGTGTCCTGGATGATAATGAACTTCTTTTACCATACTCCCGATGAAATTCACCAAAATTTCTTTATTTATCTGTCTCCTATAGTCTGTAAAGGTATAAACGTTAATTCCCATACGTCGTTGCCCATATTGTGGGCGATATACTGGGTAGTAAGCTAACAAGACGTACATCATGCCTGAACCAATCGCCGTTGTTGGGACGGCTTGCCGATTTCCTGGCTCAGCCAACTCACCGAGCAAGTTATGGGATTTGCTAAAGTCTCCTAGAGATGTTTGCCGCGAGTTTCCTCCAGAAAGCCTCAATTTCGCCAATTTCTACAACGAAAATGGAGAGATGCATGGCCGAACCGATGTTCGTCAGTGAGCCTATCTACTTGATGAGGATTGCCGCTTCTTTGATGCTGCGTTCTTCCGCATCAACCCAAAAGAGGCAGCTGGCATAGATCCCAACATCGAATAGTGTTGGAAACCGTTTATGAAGCTTTCGAAGCCGCAGGCTGGCTGCTCCATGCTATTGAGGGATCGCAAACATCTGTTCATGTTGGCGTGATGACAGACGACTATTACACGATACAAGCAAGAGATCCCGATACTATGGAGAGTCATGCAGCTACTGGCCTCTCGCGTTGCATTCTCTCGAACCGTATCTCGTACGCATTTGATCTTAAAGGACCGTCAATGACCATCGACACTGCGTGCTCTAGCTCACTCGTTGCATTGCACTTGGCGGTACAGGGATTGCGTAATGGCGAAGCCTCTCAGGCCATTGTAGCTGGGACGAATTTGCTCTTAGATCCGCACTGGTTTATTGCTGAATCATCTCTCCATATGCTCTCGCCAGACTCTCGTTCCCGCATGTGGGATAATGATGCAAATGGTTATGCTAGAGGAGAGGGATGCGCCGCAGTTGTCTTAAAGCCACTAAGCAAAGCCATACTTGATGGAGACCACATTGAGTGCATTATTCGAGAAACAGCTGTCAACTCAGACGGCCACACAAATGGCATTACAATGCCCAGTTCTACATCACAATCCACTCTTATTCGACAGACATATGAGAATATCGGATTGGATCCCATCAAAGACCGATGTCAGTATTTTGAATGCCATGGCACTGGAACCCAAGCTGGTGATCCGGTTGATGCTCAAGCAATTCGAGACGTATTCTTCCCAGCTCATGAAGGGTCGGTAGGACATGATAAACTATACTGTGGATCAATAAAAACCATCGTCGGCCATCTAGAAGGCTGCGCTGGTTTGGCAGGGCTCCTCAAAGCATCGTTGGCCATTCAGCACAAGGCCATCCCCCCAAACCTACACTTCCATGACTTGAACCCGTCTGTTGAACCTTTCTACACAAATCTTCAAGTACCTACATCACTGCTACCATGGCCAAATACCCAGGGTGATCCACGTCGGGCTAGTGTCAACAGTTTTGGCTTTGGTGGTACTAATGCACATGTTATTATTGAGAGCTATGACTATGATCTGGCTTCAGAGTCTTACGCAGCTAAAACAAACAATTCAGACTCTTATTTGACTGGGCCATTTATCTTCTCGGCTAGAAGTCGATCAGCCCTTGTCACGTCCATCAAGAACACATTGGAATACGTCGATCTGAACCCAGCACTTGACCTAGACAATTTAAGTTATGCATTATAGATGAAACGAAGCGCGCTGTCATATAGAATAGCTATCCCGGGAATTCACAATCGCGAAGAGCTTATAGACAGTTTATTACATCAAATAAAAACCGTAGAAAACACCAAAAACGATGACTCTTTTGGAGTTAGAGCGCTAAGTGACTCTGGGTCAGATCTAGTCGGCATATTAGGCATATTTACCGGGCAGGTAAGTCGTGGTCATGGACGTTCTATGAGCATGCATAAGTCAAACGGCTAACTATGGATGTCTTCTAGGGTGCACAAACGGCTCAGATGAACAGAGAGCTCATTCAACATTGCACATTGTTTAGGGAATCCATTAATAGCTGCGAACATGTGTTGGGAACCTTGCCTGAAGCTCCCTCTTGGTCACTGAAGCAACAGCTCTTGAGAGATGATGCTAGCACGAGAGTGTCAGAAGCTTTAATCTCACAGCCACTTTGTACGGCAATTCAAATTGCGCTTATCGACCTTTTACGCGCCTGTGGTGTCACGTTTGCTGCTGTGGTTGGCCACTCATCGGGAGAGATTGGTGCAGCATACGCGGCGGGGATTCTAACTTTACGAGATGCTATGGGCATTTCGTACTACAGAGGCTATGTCGCTCATCTCGCACAGGGAATGAATGGTCAGAAAGGTGGCATGATGGCCGCGACTATATCATTCGACGAAGCTATTCGGCTTTGCTCAGAGTCCAACTTCGCTGGTCGAATTGGGGTTGCGGCAAGCAATGGCCCCTCTAGTGTCACTTTATCGGGGGACATTGATGCCATAAAGGAAATGAAGAAATGGCTGGATGAGAGGAAAATTCAGGCTAGAGAGCTCAAGGTTGATACTGCATACCACTCACATCATATGACTCGCTGTGCAGATGTGTATCTCGGACACCTCAAGCGACTAGGTGTGCGCATCCAGACACCACCACAACGCTGCCTGTGGTCAAGCAGTGTTCAGAAAAGCACTGATATACTCCATGGCACATTGGGAAATGAGCTCCGAGACCAATATTGGGTTAATAACATGGTTCAACCTGTTTTGTTCTCGGAGGCCATTGAGTTTGCTGTCAAGAAACATTCAACTCCACTTTCTGTTGGACTAGAGGTTGGGCCACAAGTAGGACAAACACTCAAACCTCTTTTAAACTCTGCCTTTCCATACACGGGCTGTTTAGAACGTGGTAAAGACAGCATAATATCTATTTCGGCGACGTTGGGAATGTTGTGGAGCTACCTTGGGCCTCATTTAGTCAAATGGTCGGGTTGGAGGAGCGCGTTTGGACTTTTGGTTGAAACACCGACTCTGAAGGGGCTGCCATCATACCCTTGGGACCATAACACTATCTTTTGGCATGACTCGCGATTGTCGCATAACTACCTTCGGGGAAACCATTCACCACACAGCCTACTTGGACGTCTTCGTGAAGATACTCAGTTCCAGAAAACATGGAGAAATATCTTCCGCCTCAGCGAAATGCATTGGGGAAAAGGACATTCCTTCCAGGGCCAGGTGGTGTTTCCAGGAGCTGGCTATGTCAGCATGGCGGTTGAAGCGGCAAGTGCATTCACTGGTAATCGTTTGATCAAACTTGTTGAGATTTGCGATATGGAAATCCCTAAAGCATTGGCGTTGGGTGAAGACGATGCTGTAGAGATTATCTTCACAGTCCACAGTGATAGTTTTCGAACAGATTCGACAGAAAAATCTACTATAGAGGCCAATTTCATCTGCCATAGCTGTCACGATTCCCGCGTCTTACACAAGACGTGTAGTGGTCGTCTGCTCATCCACTTGGGAGCACCGGAGCCAGGAGACATGCCTCCAAGTATATTAAGCAAACCAGAGCTCACTCCACTTGGCATTGAGAGATTCCATAAAGCTGTTTTAGAGATCGGTTTAGATTATGATGGTGTGTTTCGGACTCTGAAGTCGCTGAGCAGGTCTTGGGGCCACGCCAGAGCAACTGCCTCGTGGCCTAAAGGGGACCTTGAACTAGATTTATTACTACATCCTGCTCTCTTAGACGTTGCTTTTCAAGATGGTTTAGCAACGTTCTTGTCAACGGCTGAAAATACTATGGGAAGCCCATAACGACCAGTGGGCATCCGTCGGGTGCTCGTAGATCCCAACCAGAACTTCAAGGATAGTTTAGGGAATGCGAGTATTGATATTGACTCTCAAATGACGAACTCGAGTAGTAAATCAGTTGAAGTTGATATCACTGTATACAAGACTTCTAGTGGGTGTGGATCTTGCGGACTTCAGATAGAAGGCCTCATTCTACAAGCAGTTGCAGAGCCGCAGCCATCTGAGGATCGAAATATCTTCGTCAAAACCGTGTGGAACGTCGATACCGTCTATGGCTTGTCCGCTCCCTCTCCGACTGCAGTAGATATGGAGGAGTCGAGTATGATGCTTGATGCTTACGAGCGCATAACTCTTTTCTTCATGAAGAGCTTCGTTGCGGAAATCCTTCCCGATGAACTAGCGGCGGCGAAATGGCATCATAGAGAGTTGTTTCGTTTCATCAACACAATATTATCAGAAGTTGACGAAGACAAATGCCCAATCCGGAGAAGAGAATGGCTGAATGATGATCAGCAGATTATTCAACAATTCACGGAAAGATATCCCAACAATATAGACATTTCCATGTTAAAAGCTGTTGGCGAGAACTTACCTTCGGTAGTACGAGGAGAGACTGAGATGATGGAGCACATGCTGCAGGATGACCTTCTCAGTCGCTTGTACAAAGAAAGCAGTGGTCTGGCAGCCTGTAATCAATATGTAGCCAGTATGGTGCGTCAGATTACCCACAAACATCCAAGACTGAATATTCTCGAGGTCGGTGCTGGTACTGGAGGTACAACTCTTAACATCCTGGACGCGATTGAAGATTCTTACTTATCCTACACCTGCACCGATATTTCCTCAAGTTTCTTTTATGGTCTCGGGAATCAATTGCCAGACAGGCATGTGCAAAAAGTAGACTTCAAGGTTTTGGATGTGGAGAAAGGACCAGCTGAGCAAGGCTTCACTGAGGGAGGATACGATGTGGTCGTCGCAGCGAATGTGCTTCACGCAACTCGAAAACTGGGAGATACAATGAAGAATGTTAGATCACTCTTGAGATCTGGTGGTTTCCTGATCACTATCGAGGTAACTGGCTCTATGCTCCGAGATACAGGCCTCATGGGCTTGGTTCTCAAGAAGGCCGAGTGATGGGCCCTGGCATTTGTGCGAAGGAGTGGGATAGTCTTCTCCAGAAAACCGGGTTTTTGGGAATCGATTGTATAATTTACGACCACCCAGACGTCACAAGGCATAGCTGTTCTGTTTTTGCTAGCCAAGCCATGGACGAGAAGTTTGATCTTTTGCGTGATCCACTTCCGTCAATGGATCTTGTTCCATCAAGTCCTCTCGTTATCATGGGAGGCAGGTCCTTGTTGGTGGCGAAAATGGCCCATCGCTTGGAAAAGATGCTTCGTCGCTGGGCTCCTAGTATCATAACACACGATAGCTTCGATGACCTAGACCCATCAAACATTCCCCCAGGAAGTTTTGTCCTGTGCCTCACAGACCTTGACACAGCATTCTTCTCTGAGTTGCCGACTACAAAGAGATTGGAGACATTGCAGGAAGTCCTTGCCACAGCGCATAATATCTTATGGGTTACTTGTGGGCGACTCGAAGATGATCCGCATTCCAACATTATGGTTGGCATCGGCCGGGCTCTTGCAGTCGAGCTGCCACATGTGAACATGCATTTTCTCGACTTTGATCATCATGACTCGCTGGATATTGATATGGTCATTCAGCAGCTACTTCGACAGGCCTTAATGTCATCAGTTCAGAATGAGAATCACAATATGCTCTGGGTTCCAGAGCCGGAAATGTTGGTGAAAGGCGATGATATATTCGTGCCTCGCATAGTTCAGGACCATACATCGAATGCGTCGCTGAATGCCAAACGTCGAGTATTTAGCGAACTCGCGGAGCTAAATCATAGAATTGAGCTTGTTTCTGACAAAGTTTCTTCAAAATTGATGCTTGTCAAACGCGAGCTAGTCGGTATTCCCGAAGGCTATGGTTTGCTAGAAGTTGAGATGTCCATCGCATTGCATTCAGGGACCGAGTCACCTTGCTTTCTTTGCTTTGGACAGTTACAATATGATGGAACATCAACAACTCCCGCTTTTACGGTATCCGATACCGACTCTTCGGTATTATTGGTGGCTCAGACCAACTTATTGCACTTCAATCACTTGCAAAAGTGTAGCTCTGAGACTCTTGTGGAGATGGCCTGCGCGATAATAGCCTCCAGTATCGTTCCCAACTTCTCCAATAGTGGCACAACCCTTATCTGCGGTGCCTCAGGAAAACTGGCGGAAGCGGTTTCCATAGCTGCATTACACCATCAGCGCAAGATATCATTTGTGTGTGTTAGCAAAGCCATACAAAAGCGGCGGTCTAACTATATCTTCATCCACCCATCCGCTTCCTCACGAGTTATTCAGAGGGTTGTGCCCGCAGATACAGCTAGCTGTTTTAATTTCTGCAGCAGGGAGATCGATATTATTAGGCCATACTTACCTGCAAATTGTGGAATAAAAGATCTTGACATAAGTCGCTTACTTGCAACTTCAGAGAGGGATGTCTCAATCATCGCCATGTTCCTGGGAAAGTTGAGATCTGCCTCAATATTTGAAACTCAGCAGCCGAGACTTGTCAACATTAAGAATGCTGTAGAAGACCTCCGTTCCAATAGAGAAAGGCTATCAGTTGTCTTGGATTGGCATCGGCGTGAACCTCTGAGTGCCATTGTACCCCCTCTTGACGCAAGTCATATTTTGTCGCCAGATAAAACTTACTTCTTAGTAGGTATGGCTGGAGAGCTTGGGCAATCACTCTGCCGATTCATGGTTGGGGGAGGTGCTCGTCATATTGTTCTGGCAAGCCGAAACCCCGGCACAGACCCTCATTGGATTGTTGAGCTGCGAGATTCAGGTGCCAACATCCGGGTAGTGAAAATGGATGTTACCAATCGTGCCCAGGTACGAGAAACGGTTGCCATGCTCCGAAGAACCATGCCTGAGATTGGGGGAGTGGCCAACGCTGCCCTGGTTTTTGAGGCAGGCATTTTTGTAAACTTTTCCCCAGAGAATGTGATAAGACAGCTCAAGCCTAAGGTTGACGGGACCATTTACCTTGATGAAGAATTTTTCGATTGCAATTTGGACTTCTTCCTTCTCTTTGGCTCGCTTGCTACCGTGTGTGGTAACCCTGGACAAGCTATGTATCATGCTGGTAACATGTTTATGACGAGCATGGTAGAAAAGAGAAGACGCCGTGGCCAAGCGGCGTCGGTACTTCATTTTGGGCTACTGGTAGATGTTGGATATGTTGCGAGAATGGATAGATCTGAAGGCACTGATATTGAAGATCGTCTCCGTAACTTGCTTTTGACGCCACTCTCTGAATCCGAGTTCCATCATGTTGTGCTTCAGGGTATTGTCTCAGGACGTGTGAGCTCGCCGACTGGAGAAGTAATTATGGGAATGCAGCCATATGTTGACGATGGCAAGACCGCTCGAACTCCATGGGTTGACAAAGCATTCTTCTCCCACATGATACATGCCCCGACAATCGACAGTGGCATGGGTCCTGTGAAAAAGCAAGCAGAGTCCCTGAAAGACTTATGGCAGCAACTTGATAAGGTATCAAATATCACAGAGGCTACGTACATAATTAAGGAGCTTTTCTACAAAAAATTTGAACTTATGATCAAAATATCCAAAACGTTGGTCGATGTAAATGCACCATTGGCTGATTTGGGTCTCGACTCTCTGAACGGAATTGACATCCGGCAATGGTTGCTAAAAGAGATGGATATCAGTATTCCACTACTGCGAATCCTTGGTCGTGAACCCATGTCCTCAATCCATGCTAGTCTTGCACAAACCTTCATCGAAAAGAAAGGAATTAAAAGTAGGGAAGAAGCTACGACTGCAATTGTGACAGCAGCCAGTCCATCGCAAAGTCGACAAGTGCTGGCTGTCTTGACTGCAACAGCAGCCAATTCTGCAGTCTCAGAATCTCCAACCACGCCGGCATCTGACATTGACGAAGAACCTCTAGCTGAGTCCAAACTTCTCGAGACTCCAGGCTCAGGACCATACACACCATCTTCAACCAGTTCGCCCACCCTGTCCTCTCAAACCACAATCAACTTTCCATATTTCTCCCAACCAGGCAGCACTCTGACGGCCAAAGCCACGAGTCGGCTGTCATTTGCCCAGGCAGGCATACACTTTTTGCACACATTCTTGGAAGATAAGTCCGCTTTCAATGTAACGGCACAATATAGGGTGGAGGGGCGGCTAAACAGCAGCAAGCTGGCTCGAGCCATTGAAAGAACTCTAGCCCGGCATGACTCGTATCAAACATGCTTTTTTGCCCACCCAGGCAGTTCAGAACAGCACCAACAAGTTGTCAATAATGCCAATCTACGTCGACTGACCAGTATAGACTCAAATGTTGCTAAGGGTAGCAGTGACGTGCAACTAGCATTTGACAGTGTTGCCAAACGGGAATATTTGATTGCATCCGGAGAAACATTCCGTGTTGTCCTCATAACCCATGGACCAGAATTAAACACTCTTATTTTTGGTTTCCATCTTATCGCAAGTGATGCTCTAAGTTTCAGCATCTTTTTGCGTGATCTCAACAGCGCGTACCAAATGATGCCTCTACCAACAAACCAAGCCACATATCTAGACTTCACTAACCAGCAATTCGAAGACTTAGAAAAAGGCCGTTTTGATGATTCCGTTGAGTTCTGGAAATACCAATTAAACCCCACGCCTAGGCTGCTCCCCTTATTAACACTTGCTAGAGTTAGAAGCAGAGAGTCTGGTCAGATATATGGAAACCACGTCATCGAACAAGAGCTAAGCAGCGATATAGCTCAAAGTGCCAGACGGGCGAGCCAGGCATGTGGTGCAACCTCAATGCAGTTTTATCTGGCGGAACTTCAAGTGCTTCTTGCACAACTCGCCGAAGTTGATGACATTTGCATCGGCGTCACGGATAGCGGCCGTGGTCATACGGGAAACTTCAACAGTGTTGTCGGTCACTTCGTGAACATATTGCCGATGCGGTTCATAGTCGGCAAAAACTAGTCCTTTACTTATCTTTTACAAAACACATCAAGCACAGTGCTTAATGCATTCGATAATGCTCACGTTCCGTTCGATGTACTTCTGGAAAAGCTTGGTATCGAACGCTCGCCAGTTCACACTCCTCTTTTCCAAGTAGCATTTAATTTTCGCGTTGGCAACATAATACTGAAGCAATCACTCGGAAATTGTACTTTGACGATGGAGAAATACTCAGACGTGAAGAGTGGATATGATTTGACGATCAATGTCACTCAAACACCGGAAAAGGGTCACCTCGTGGAATGCATTACTCGTGATGATCTTTATTCCGAGCCTGCTACACGGTTTATCATGGAGTCATATGTTGAATTGTTGCGATCGCTTTGTCAGGATCAATCGACCAGGGTATGAGAATGCAAACTCTATGACGATGAGCACATTGCTCGTGCCCTGGCTCTCGGAAGAGGTCCATCTGTAGCCTATCAGTGGCCAAATTCACTTCCCGAGAGGTTTCAGCAAGTCTGTTTGACATATGGAAACTCAATCGCCATCAAAGACTTCAAAGCAACCATTTCTTATGACCAACTGAAAGAAAGAGTTGCAATCTACGCCTCGTCATTGGCCGATGCTAGTATGGGTGTAGGATCCCGCATCGCTGTTCTGTGCGAGCCAAGCATTGATACCTACGCCATCATGCTTGCAATTTTGAATATTGGTGGTGTTTATGTACCACTGGATCTCAGCTTGCCTGCAGGTCGGCGCCGTGCAATGGTTGAGGCTTGCAAGCCTAATATGATGGTCATCCATCCTGATACTGTCACTGCTGCCGCTGAATATTACAACGACAGAGATATCCATATATTAGATCTTTCTACCATTAATCTATCTCTGCAAGAAGTTGATAGGCTCCCTATTCTGCCAGTGGTCACAGTGGAAAGCTTTCTTCTCTTCACTAGTGGTTCCACAGGTACGCCAAAAGGTATCAGGCTCGGTCAGGGTGGTATAATGAACTATGCCGCCTCAAAGGCTGCGATGCTAAACCTTGGGTAAGTAAAGGTATTGTAGCAAACCTCTACAAGCTTCTATATGGCTATTGCGGAAGCGTTTAACGCTTTTAGCAACGGCGGAACTCTCGTGGTTGCGCCATCAACTGCTCGCGGAGATCCGAGCAAGATTGCAGAACTTATGCATCGCGAGGGCATCGAGTTTACATTGGGCACCCCTTCCGAGTACTTGATGCTAACCACTTATGCGGCTGATATTCTTCAAGAATGCAAAGCATGGAGATATGCCTGCTCTGGCGGTGAAATAATGACAAATCGACTCATCAAATCCCTCCAAAGACTAGAACTACCTAGTTTGACACTGACTGATTGCTATGGACCTACGGAGACATCTTGTGCAACGACATTTAAGAATGTACCACTGGAGTCCGCAGATGAGACATTTGGCCAGGAGGCCCGAGGTGATATACTCGGCTCCGTAGGTAAAGCAATCCCAAACACTTCGATATATATTCTCAGTGAGAACGAAGGAGCAGTTTTGCCCGCAGGTATGCCAGGAGAAATCTGTGTAGGTGGCAGCGGTGTGGCTAGAGGCTATCTGGATTCTGGCTCAAATAACGAACAATTTACGCGAAATCCATTCGCGTCCCTAGAAGATATGAAACGGGGATGGAACTTCATGTACAGGACGGGGGACAGAGGTCTATTGCAACCAGATGGATCTCTTGTCTTTTTGGGGCGCACAGATGGCGGAGATGATCTTGTCAAGCTCCGTGGCTTGCGAATCGATTTGTCCGAAGTTGCCAACGCGATTCTAAAATGCGCACCAGAAAGTTTGGTAGATGCCGTTGTCACAGTTCGCGGCGAGCCTCAATTCCTTGTAGCGCATGTGGTGGTGGCTAGAGGGAAGACGATTGGCCAACCACAGCTAGATTCTCTTCTTGAATATCTGAGTTTGCCGCGATATATGATTCCATCGCGAATTCAAGTTTTAGATCGACTTCCAACCACGCCAAATGGAAAGATTGATAGAAAGGCGATCACAGTGCTTCCACTCTCAGCACAAAACGGCCACGATGATAGCAAAGTAAATCTTACTGTCCCAGAAGGAGAGCTCCGCGTGGTTTGGCATTTCTCGGAGGGGAGATTCTGCGCCAGCTCATAGCCCGTGACGATGTTGCCAAGATCCATTGTGTCGCAATTCCAGAAAATGAAAGCCACAAGCTTCCCTCAGACGACAATAAGATCGTGGCCTATCCAGGAAGCTTGCTGAGCTCGAATCTAGGGTTGTCAGGTAAAGAGACGGTATTCATGGAAAGCAATATCGACCAAGTCATACACGCAGCCGTACAAGGCCACTGCATGAATAACTACTCCTCAGTCAAACATGCTTCGTACCTGTCAACGCAAGCATTGGCCTCTTTGGCACGGAGGATTCCATTTCGTTTCATTTCAGCGCCGCGTGTTATTCTGTTATCCGGCAAATTTGAAGGTCAACCTGCCTCCCTGGCTTCACATCCACCGCCCAAGGATGGTTCCCAAGGTGTAACTGCCCCCAAGTGGGCGAGTGAAGTGTTTTTGGAGAAGCTGGCTCATAACGCCAGTCTTCCTGTCGTGATACACCGACACTGGGCGCTGATTGGAGAACGGGCGCCAGCTACGATGTAATGAACTCGGTTGTCCGTTTTTCGCTACTTACAAAGAAGGTATCATATATAGTCGGTGCTGAGGGTTACTTTGACTTTAAGGATGTCGTTACAGTCGCATCTTAGATTGTAAACTAGGGGGTAGCAACTGCTGGACAGGTGAGCTTCTGTCATCACAGCAGTAATGTTCGCGTGCCGTTTAGTCAATTTGCTCAGCGGATGGAAGGATTGCATGGTGGCAAGTTTGACGAGGTCAATCCATCGGAATGGTTGGATGCTTCAGCATCTGCTGGAATGGAGGAACTACTAGTGATTCATTTGAAGGCGAATATGGAAAGTGGGAAGCCGATGGTCTTCCCATGCTTGGGTGTTTGATCCAAGGTTGTATCAGAACTTTTGGTTGGTAGGATGCATGGAGGATGACTGAATATCACGGCCGGTACCATGAGAAATCCGTACGGATATAATGGTGCAGAAGATTGATCAGCAATCATATGTTTCGACTCGAAAGTGATATTTATGATGAAGCCCTCCAGGGCTGGAGCAAGATTAATCTAAGCCCTGGAGCGAATAGCGAAAAGGGAGTAGTAGGATGCCGAGGATCTCAACACATGTACTTTTAAGTCTTTTGCTAGGCAACCCTTAGCGCAACGCTTCAGCGTCTTCAGCTTAGATCCCTGAAGCCTGCGGCAGCGTTCTTAAGGGCAAAGTTTCCCGATTATTGATACTATCGTTTATATAAGTCTTCTCCTAGTTGTAACATAATTTAGACATCGTTCTTCGTAATGCATGCCTATTTGTTCATAAGCTTATGCTTGCACGCTAGTGTTGAAAGCCCATTTAGTGTCTCACATAGCTCGGAATGTCGGTGATTTATATATAGTCCTTATTACATAACTCTTTAAAGGGAAACATACCATTACCTTTAAACATTAATAAAATATATAAAATAGGAGAGAGGAAGTATATAAGTATAATTAATGAGGCTCTTACTAAATCTGCAGGCGAGCGCTGAGGCTCTGCTACCCGATCCAACGGGTAAATAGCTCACAACCTCATAGCCCACCTCGTCTAGGCATCTACCTAACTACCTGGGTAGGTAGCGGATTAGGTAACGGCCTTAGATACCTTGGCACCTACATCTTTAGGGACAGCAAGAACAAAAACCGAACGATCACAAAGGCGACCATTGAGATAGCCGCTAAATCCGAGCTCGCCCGTGTGCTTCCATCTGTGGTCTTGATAGAGTTTCTCAAGCGAACAGGGTTGTTGCCCGACCTTGCCACGGACTTCTGTCCCGTCTCAGCGCTTGATGGTAAAATAGCTGTGAAGCTAAAGTCACTTGATGGAGATGTCTTGACTGATGAGAGCGCAGTAGATTTTTTATTCTCAATTGCTCAGAATCATAATGCCGTAGACCAACGGCAGAGAGGAGTATGTTTCTGGTTCTTCTCCGATCTCTTCTCTTCCCGCTAACCGATGTTGCATCAAGGCTACCAAATAGACCAGTAAGAAAACTTCGTTCTCTAGAAAGACTTATCAGCTTCTTGATACAAATTTATCGGAACTTGATATTTATCTTACTATTAGAACCTACATGTCTGGGTTCCACTTGAGTGTTGCCGATCTCGTTGTCTGGTCGGATTTGAGAAGTAACCATGTTGCCTTGTCTTTGATGAAAAAGGCCCATGAAAACGTTTCTCGATGGTAAAACTACATTGAGCAATCCAATCCTTGGATGTCTGAAACTATCTCGATACTTACAACCCCTGCGGCAGCAGAAAGGGCAGCGGCATCTTCTAGAGGCGCCAGCTACGAAATCGATTTGCCTCAAATGGATGGGCCTATGGTGACGCGATTTCCGCCTGAGCCTTCCGGATACTTGCACATTGGACACGCAGAAGCAGCTCTTCTAAATGATTTCTTCGCTCATCAAAAGCCAGGAGGCACTTTGATCTGTCGTTTTGATGACACCAACCCGTCCAACGAATCCATGGAGTTCTAGGACGCCATCTTCCATGATCTAAAGCTAATGGATATTGTCCCTGATACAACTAGCTTTTCAAGCAATTACTTCCAGGAAATGTACGATCTCGCTATCAAGTTGATAAAAGATGGAAAGGCTTTTGCAGATGATTCTGAGCTTGGTAAGGGAGACGAAGACAGAAAGAATCGGTTGCCTTCCAAACGTCGAGACCTTGGAATTGAAGATACGCTTTTACATTTCGAAGATATGAAGTCTGGATCGATAGATGGTCAGCGTTGGTGTCTGCGGGCGCGAATTGCCTATGACAGTCCGAACGGGACACTTCGGGACCCTGTTATTTATCGCTGCAACCTGACGCCGCACCACCGGACAGGAAGAACCTGGAACATCTATCCAACTTACGACTTTTGTGCTCCTATCTTTGATTCCCTGGAAGGCGTCACGCTAGCGTTGAGAGCGAATGAGTACCGAGACCGCAACGTCCAGTATGAGTGGTTCCAAAATGCTCTTAGCTTGAGAAAAGTAAAGATTTGGGATTTCTCGCGTATGAACTTCATTCGCACTGTCCTATCAAAGCGGAAATTGACAAAAATCGTCAAGGAAGGCAAAGTATGGGGCTGGGATGATCCTCGTATGCCGACTATCAGAGGTGTTATTAGACGAGGAATGACTGTTCCTGCGTTGCGTGAATTCATTCTGAAACAAGGACCAAGCCGAAATATCCTGAATCTAGAATGGGGCGCCTTCTAGGCCTTGAATAAAAAATACATTGACATGACATCCTCTCGGCATACGGCTATTCTTGCTAAGGATGCGGTTAGTTGTTCCGTAGCTGGTGTCGATAGATCTACTATTACCATGAAACCGAAATATCACAAAAATCTCGAGTTAGGAGAGAAGAAGGTAATCAATAACAAAACGATATTCATTGAGCAGGCTGATGCTTTGTCTTTCTCGGTCGGGGAGGAGATAACATTAATGAACTGGGGCAATGCCTTCATTAGAAACATTAATCGACACGAAGAGGGAGGGGTTATCGCTTCTATAAATCTTGATCTACATCTGCAAGGCGATGTCAAGAAGACAAACAAAGTCACCTGGCTTGCTTCCACTGCCAACAATATGATCCTTGTTGACCTAGTGTCCTTCGATTATCTCATTACGAAGAACAAATTAGAGAAAACAGACATAATTGAAGAATGTCTCACTCCCATCACGGAGTTCAGAAGCCAGGCTCTTGCCGATTGCAACATATCGGAGCTGTCAAGCGAAGCAATCGTTCAATTTGAGCGTAAAGGCTATTACATTCTAGATGGACAAACTTCAGAAGCTGAGACTCGATTGACCTTTTTTGAGATTCCTTCCGGAAAAAACTAGATATGTTGTGATTGCAGGATTGCTAGCAACGAGATAGCATAGTAGGATGAAATGACTTGCAAAATTGATGATACATTTTTAAATTTGAGGCTTCGCTACTTTGCGCCTCGCTAAAATGGCATGCTTCCAATGAATTTCGGCCAGAAACCTTACCCTAGCGGCTTCAACCAGAGAGTTAATTACTCGGAGAAAAGTAGATCAACGGGACATAGACACTGGGCGGTCTGTAATGACCGTTTCTCAAAACAACCGTTTTGCTACTTGTCGTGTGAGATGGAGGCTAGATACTAAGATAAACTTTTCGATCACGCAATTTCATCACAAAATATTATTATATGATAGATAGATAATGAAGAAAAAGTCCGTTCAGTGAACAAATTATAAAAATACGCCAAATATTATAGCTATGCCTTTGAGCCCAATGATGAGGGAATGATGCAGCGAGGTTCCTACTCCGGATTTGGGGTCAATCATGATGTTTAGAGCAGTAGTCATAGACCTGTGTTTGGGCCTCACGCGTTACTTTGACCGAAGTAGTAGCCGACGAAGTCTCATCAGAAACTGATCCAGTTAGGTCTTTAGAAGTTCTAGTTATGCTTTTAGATATATTAACGTGGTTGAATCGAAGCTAATTTTATTGATACTGCTTAATCAAAAGTATCAGAAATATTTGTTACCACTACTAATAAAACACCGTCATTATTAATTGTATTAAAATTAAAATTTGGAATGGATACAGCGGTGGTGTTATTTTAAGACACATAACTTGTGCCCTAACTCACCATTATAAATGCATAGGCAACGACGGATTGTGAATTTGAATAGTATTCGTTTCAGTGACTGATATTACACTATTACATAAATTCTAGTAGTTCTCAATAAGAGACATTATACATTATAGATTAAACAGGATTAAGGTGGTGAGGCTCATCAGCATAAGCCCTTGGCAACTGAATCGGGACGAAGCCGCTGCATTCGGTCTGGCCGCTGTAATTTGGGGACCAGTTGAAGGCCCACGCGACGAGTCAGATGCTCCTGTTGCCGCTGTTACCGCTGAGGCAGCAGCTGAAGACGGTCCAACAGAAAGTGATCCAACTGGACCGTCAGAAGTGTTGACTGTGCTTCCGGATGTCTGAGCAGGGCTCGAATCGGAGCTGTTGTCATTGATGCTGCCTGTGTCAGAAGCACCAGGAGCGTTTGTTGCCAGTGGCGCAGTACCACCGTTGATATCTGTATCAGGGCCGGAAGTGGGTGTTGAGACAGCGGTGGCACTATCTAAAGGTACTGCACTTCCACCTTGGTTCACCGCCGTAGATGCAGAGGCAACGGCTGACTGTGGATTTTCGGTCAAGGTTGCCGTACCTGGTGTCAATACAGGGGAGCCTTGTCCAGAAGCTGGGACTGGGGCAGATCCTGACCCGGGGCCTAAATCGGTGTTAGTTCCAACATCTATAGTAGGAGACGCGGAGATAGATGGTCTACCATTCTGTTCTCCACCGCTCGAAGTCGATGGGCTCTGGGCAGGAGGTGGACCATTGTCAGAGTTGTTGCCAGATCCGTCTGGTGATGATCCTGCTGAGCCGTTATTATCACCCGATCCACCGTTGACAGCGCCCAGACCTGAGTCACTGGTCCCAGGCCCAGCTGGGTTCTGTGGAGGAAGACTGTTGCCAGAACCTGAT